>WAAB01020188.1:50215-131431 GCA_013389865.1 Piaya cayana
CTAGAAAAGTTTACACTTCCTAAAACATCACTCTTTGACAGGTTTTATGTAAGTGATGAAATGAAACTCAGCTTAAAAGCAAAATGGGGCTACATTGATAAGAAAAGTCTTCATGTATAGATTAGCATAAATTACATAGTTGCCTGAATTATTAGAAGACCTTCATAATCAGAGATAGATTATATGGTGCTGTAAACATGGAATTCTGTGTGAGAGTTTATTTTTTTCTTTTAATTTGCTGCCCAGTGGGATAAACGAACCTGATCAGGGATCAAAAGAACTAAATTCCAAGGACTTCACAAAATCACGTCATGCAATGATCACTACAGCTACTGTAGAGTTATTTTGTAAAGTCTCAAATAAAGAAAATTGAAAAAGTGAGTGACTTTTAATATTTTAGTAATTTTATTGAATTCAGTGACATAATTTGTATTTGCAAAATAAAGTTTGATTGTAAATATTCACAAGATGAACCTCATGTTTACATAAGATGTAGCAAACTATATTTAAAAAAACCCAAACAAACCCCCAACAACTTAGCAGGATAAATTAAAATGAACCAAACATAAATTATCAATAATTTTAGTCCAAAATAATTGTTATTATGAATTAAGGAATGTTGGTTAAGAATTTTGGAATAAATGCTCTGCTTTAAAACACAAAGTGGTACATTCACAAATAGACTATACCTACCATCAGATATAGGGGAAGAACAGTTTGAAAAATATATTTTTATTCAGGCTTGCAATGGATGAAAGGAAAAATGTAAATCAATTAGAGCTGTAATTTTTTTAAAATTATACGTCACTATTTTAAAACCAGGGATAATGAGTAAATTTGATTAAGTGAGATATTAAGAAGATCAATGACCAAGCAAGATTTTAAACATTTCACTGAATCATAGGATTTAAGTTTTTCATAAGATTCAAACTGATGTAGTATTGTACTTTCATTATAAACATTTCTTACTGTAGATTTTCATTCACATTACACATGCTAGTAAAAAAAGAACAAGATTCTATATAAAGGAAGTGGTTTTTCTGTATACAAAAAATCCTTAAAATAGTTTTATTTTTATGATCTTGGAATGACAAGATGTTAGACAACACACGATTATTCCTCTTACCAGGGATCAGAAAAAGAATGCTCAACAGTTGACATTTTCTGATCTAGTGCACAAAATTGTGATTCTGATTGAGAAGAATGAGCCACTTTTGTGAAATATCTCTTGATCTCAGTTAATCATTCACATTGGCTGACTGTACAATATTTCATAATTTACAGACCAAGTAGAGAAAAAAGTGCTTGTTTCATTTCTCTAGGTGCATAATGGATGAGAACTGAAATGATTCAGGTGACTGGACACTAGAGGAATGCTATTCTGCTGTAATATAATATATCACAGCTACCCTGCATGTAATAGAACAAGAACAATGTGCCATTGTCCAAAGCTGGAATTTAGCTTTAGCAAAATTCATCAAGTATATCAAGTGTTTCCTATAAAAGCAGACATGAGGTAGTTAACTTCTATTGACCAATATAAATCAAACTAGAAGTGCAGCTTTGTGCCTTTTGAATGATGTTTTGGTTCACAGCATCCCACCACACCTTTATGTTTAAAAGGCACTGTCTACTTAACCTGTTATTAAAAATACTACAACCAAACCCAAAAAAATCCTCAAAGCTTTCTGCTCCATCTAACTCATAACCTCCTTGGCTGCTGAAGTGAAAACTGTTTCAATGTTGCTTTAGTATTTGTTATTTTCTAATTTGAGTTTAGCACAAACCATGAAAGATAAACTACTATATTTTCTTTACTCAGTTTTGAATATCTTTTCCAATTTTATTGTTGCAGAGTTCTGTATTTCTATAATTCAATGGAATTATTCTGTGTTAAAATAAGGTAAATCAGTGGAAGTAAAGAATTGGAGATGTATGAGGAAACCCTTATTCATGCTGAATATTACATTCTTTGAACAGCCTCTGCCATTTCATTGTGATTACTAGATTAATATTTTACCACATGAGGCTACAAATGCCAAATTCTGTCCTACAGTCATCAAGTGCAAAACTCATTCTGAATATCTAAATTATAAGAGAGGTCAGACAGAACAATACCTTTTTCTTTAAAAGTTCTTCATGCTTTTAATGTGCTTATAAATTTTAGATTCCTTTCCTTATAACATGCCCATCTGGGCAATCTCTGTTTTGCCTGGCAGCTCTGCTAGTTTTAACTTAGTATTAGCTTTTCTGCCCTTATGGTAACTCATTTTGCTTTTTATGTTACACTATACACATACATTTGTGTCCAAAGAAAGTTCTCCTCAAAAGCTGTCATCTCACAACCCAAGCTTCCAGATCCACTTAGCACCTATTGTGCTGGCAATAATAAGCCTAGCTTTGAGGTCAATAATGAGTTAAACCTCCTGTTTTATGTAACATGGACAGACATTTCCTGACCATCCTGTATTGTACCAACTCTGAAATGGATCTTCCAGATGATCCTACAAAACGGGTAAAATACTGTTACAAATCTACTTGATAGCAATATAAACACAAATCCCAGAGAGGAGACTTTGCAGGAATATACTGAGTCCTAAGGGTTTATAATGGGTCCATGCTATTTTCTCCCTTTACAAATGAACTAAGGAGGTCACATAGAAAGTCATAGCATGCTGTCAATTCAGGGCAAATAAAAGTGGAATGTAATCACAGGAGGCAACAACCACACATGCCAGAAGAAAATCTGACGAGTCAGAAATCTACGAACAGTTTAATTGCATCAGAATTGATTAAAAGGATTGCAAGAAATAAAGGGATAAAATTAAATAAAGAAAAGAAATGTTATGAAGAACCATTTCTACACTTATGTGCATAGTTGAAAGACTGTGCTGGATAGATTAGTAAGAGTGATTTTTATAAGTTTTATAACTTTTTTATGTTTTTATATGTTTTATAATTAGGGAACTTCACAGTCTTTTTACACTATCTTTGTTAACACTGGCTACAGGGCTAAATTTGTATTTGAATTCAGCAGCAAAGAATGGACATTGACTAGAGAAAACCTAAAACATGACAAAAATCCTTGAGAGATTACAGAATGTACTGTACAGGGAAAGACATAGAATAAAAATGATGAATTTTGGAGGTAAGCCAGCAAATAAGTGATATGGTATAATAATAACAAACTTGATCAAAGTGAGTAAGAAAGAGGGGACAAGAATTGGAGCATAGGAGGGAAAGAAAATAGAAATAGAGGCAGTAAGATGATTGTAAAGAAAGCATGGGATAACCAAACTCAGGGGGAAAAAAAAAAAAAAGAAAAAGAACCTAGGATATAGAAGATACAATTTAGATCTAGTAAAACTGTGGAATCACCCCCACTAGCTGAATTCAATGGTAAGTTAACATTTCATATGAGGAAAGAATGAGCATAAACAAAGGCTCAGACAAACTGATCAAACCAGAGCATTGGAATGACTAGAGCCTAAAAACTGGTGGAGGAAAATATCATGTTTGTTTTCACCCACTAGAGATTTCTCTCTGTGTCTGGGATGAAAAAGAAGATAAAAGGGCTGTGGCTTAATTAGGGCATGAATTTATTAGCTCAGCTCCAGTGGGAACTCTCTGGCAATAAATTCTACAGTGCATATTAGAACACCTTAATTGTTTTCACATACTAGAGGTATATCATCAGACATCCTTTTTCCCTTATTCTATTCATATTCATATTTCTTTTACTTGTACTCAACTGCCTGTCCCATTTACAGGAGCGTTATAAAGCACAGTAAGCAGAACACGCTCTTGCATCTCCAGACAGTATAATTAAACTTATTTCTCAACTCTGAGGTACCTCTTCATCTCTATCCATTTCCAACTCTGATTAATCACGCCTTATAGCATCTGTAGAACTTAAAAATGCTTTGGACTCTTGCTTCAAATAAGACCTTCAGATAAGATCTAGTGCATGGTACCTCCTCCTGTTTCAAATTAACTTTTCATAGACCTTAACAATTTCCTTCCAAATTCAATCATACTCATCCCTGAATAACCAATGTGTTGAACATGATATTTTTGGTGGATGTCCATTAATCGTCCTGCTTCTAATAACTGACATGTTATCTGGCCTTGTCAACCCCGGAGATAACTCACCATATCCTTTATGAAAAATGTAGCCTCTGGGAAAACTAGCACCAAGAAAAATGTCCCTGACCTATCATTTCTTTTTCATTTTTGAGTTTATACTGATCTTTCAAAAAATCTCAGTAGCCTGTTATGCAAGCACAGTTTCAAGACTCTGCCTTAGTAAATGGAGCAGAGTTGACTGCAGCTTTCTCTTGCAGAATATGAGGACAGCTGGAGTCATGGGGTACCACCAACCAGCATGAACTGTCTTCTTTTATTTTTATTGGTCCATCACCTCTTCAGCTTAGCACTAGAAGGCTGAGCATGAAAGTGTAAGACTGTTGGTTTTGGATGACATGATCTCCACTGTGTGTCCCCACTTAGACATCATATTTTGGTCACAGGCCTATGAAAAGAAGAGTGGAGAAGTATTTAACCTTCATATGTGAAAGAATCAATCTCTGTGTCATAATTTACTGGTTATTAGGGTACCATTCACAAAACTATCTATTTGGATTTCCTGCTGTGCTACTGATACAATCATACCTTGAAAGAACAAACCCTTCTGTTTATGTCGGCAGACTACATTAATAGACAGTGCCTAGCATGAATTGAAACCTCATAGTTCTTTTAAGAGTTGTTTCGCCCTTAAATTATGAAAAATCCTACATTTTCATGTCCTTCATTACCCCACTAAAGTCTTCAAATAGCAGCTGATCTGAAATAATTAAGCATGTTCACAGAACACATCTTCAGTTTCAAATCAATCATAAACAGGAAAACTCTGACTTCTGTTTAATTTATAGATTAAAAGGAACAGCATTTGGCCAGACATTTGAAAGGAGATATGGAGTGTCTCTTCTTTTGAGCTTTCTATATACATGTGCTATGGGTAGGATTGTTTCTACATGCAAAATGTTAGAGAAATGAAGGCCATATGACTGACATTTCATTTTTAGGTGATTTATACATTTTTTACAATAAGTTGTGGACTGTGGTAAGGTTATATTTTTTTAGTAAGTGGAACTTAGATTAGGTCTCATAAATTTATCCTTCCTGTTTAGTGAGTTACCAGTTTATTACTTTTTAAGTGAGATTTAATTTCCTCTTAAGGACCATTTCCCTCCTCCTTTCTTTGCAGACATATGAGGTCCAGTTTTTATTAGCACAGTGTTCATATTACAAATGAGCTCTCCACCTCTCTAGGAAAACTCAGACTTAACTTTACTTGTTAAGAAGTTTATTTTACTTGTTTAGAAATTAGCAACTTCAGTGTAAACAAATCAAGCCAATGTCCTACGGTCATTGCTTTAATTTAAGTGCTCCCTCTCTGTTGAGACATAGAAACCTCTCTTCTAGATCCATCTACTGCTGTACACAGAGACCGAACCTCTACAGAATTTTCATTTTTAGTAATAACTATATTTTTCACCATTTATTAGTTTATTTTATTATTTCTTACTGGATTAAGTTGACTTGATATGTCACCTCAGGATCTCAACTCAATACTACAGAACAGATTCCCATAATGCTCAATTATTTTCATGTTTTCCAGGCATCAAAAATTAACTTAATATCCAATGTTTCAGTCTTCTGATCCACAAGAAATTGTGTAATTCCATCTGGCAGATGATAGTGCTTCTTCCAGAATGGCTGAAACTCTTGTCACCAGCACCAACCTCTGTCACCTGTAAAAGCTTTGTCTTTTTCTTGGATAACTTGTTTTTTAATTTTCCTTTTCTGTCTGTTCTGTGTAGCAGATACCTTTGACGGAATAACTTGCCTCAAACATGAAGGGAGAGGTTATTTGTTCTTCAGTGTTGGTTTGTATTGTTTTTTTTCTGACAGTGAACCATGTGACATTTCTTAAAGGGTTTTGATTTTACTTGGTTTTCCATCTTTTAGGTTTTCTTTATTTTGGCTTTTATTCCACTTTTCTTTGCACATACTGAATTGCTGATCTCATTTTTTCCCAAGCACTGTCATTTTTTCCCTGCCTAAAATGTCCATAATTCCACCCAGATGGATTTTTAATAACATTTTAATACAGTTTCAGTAAGTTCTTCAGGTTGCTTCAATCTCTACCTGTCATAGATATAGTCTACAGACTGTAAAGTGTCTCAGATCTCCTATGTCCTCCAAAGAAACTTTGATAAATCTGACCTGTGTGCCTGCCTTGAGAGTTAGAAAAGTATTTAGCTTAAGGCAGAAATATGGACCTGTAATTGGTGTGTGACTGGTGAAAGAGTGGGAAAAGTATTCTTTAAAGAAAAGATTACTGTACCAACTTTATTTTCCTGTATGTTGTTAGGCAACGGAGCAGAAGAGCCCTTTTATTCAGGACAGATTTGGGCCAAAAAAATCAATCCAGAGATCTCTTGTGAGACCCGCAAAGAATTTTGAAGAGTTATAAGGTAGGACTGTTACGAGAACTTCTGCCTCTCAGCAAACACTTCAACCAGCATCCAAAGTACATCAACTTTAAGTAACTTCTAGAAAGTCAGCAAAGTTTAGAATACAGGCAAATTCCTTTAGGCCTCTGCTCTTAGATCAGCATGAAGCAGTTCTTTGACATGTTGTAGCCATAAAGTTTAAAGTGTTATTACAGAAACACAGAAGAAATGGATCATTTATCCTTGGTTTTGGTGAAGGCATTGGAATATTTGCAGAAAATGTCTGCTTTCCAGTGTTTAGCATTGAAGATTCTTTTGGGAAAAGAAGTATTTATTTTATTGGAAATGATGTTAGCACTGACAGGTGACATTCTTTGACTCACAGCTTGTGTGTGTATTCTTGTGGTATTAACTCAATATAGGCATGATAATATTGTTGATTTTAAAACAGAAGATACGTTTATAGCAGGGTTTCACAGCACTAATGAGTCCAGTGTAATGCTACATGAAACTAGATATAGCAAGTATCGTAACACATCTCTTCCACAACCATCCTACACTGACACATTTTTTGAGCTCCATGCCACCTGACAGACTGCTTGCTTAGAGCAGATATAATCCGACTACACATCTAAGTGCCTTACAGTCTGAGGGATGATTTGGTTCATAACTGTCCTTATAAAACATCCATTTATCAAGATGCATGCTTTCCAGTCCAGAAACTGATGTCAAAAGAAAATTTCTCATGCCATAAACAGGGCTTTTAGGGAGGAGCATGCATAGGGATTCTTCCCATGACATAGATTCTGAAATTAAAATCCTTTTCCTTATGTTTTTCTTGAATGAAAAAGGAAAGTCCTTCTCAGAAAGTACAAAGTTAGAGGGAAAATTTTCAGGCTAAGACTGATTGTCTGAGCCTCTAGAGAGTAGCTGTCATTAGACAAAAGAAAGCATTTGAACTACCTTGAAATAAACAAGGTCACATCTACTTTCAGGAATAAATTAATCTGTAGATTTGTTGACACAGCATACTATTCCTTTCTGGCACAATGCATACAAGGGGAAATTAGACAATAAATAATATTTGACTTTGATCTGATCTGCACAAGGCATAATACTGTACTTTCCCTTCCTTCATTTATCACATATGATTTCACCCCAAGCTTGCAGCATTTCTTTAGTTCCTCCTACACAATGTTTAAACAGACTGAATTAGTAAAGAATGCGGGGACTAGTTGATGAGTTAAAATAAATTATATATATTCATGCTGTAAAAGAAATTAAAACTTCCAGTTAATATACAACTAGAAAAGCATGCATCTCATCAAGTAATAAGTGTAAGTGAATTGAATAAATGTCAAGATAGGCTTAAAGAAATTGAAAAACAAACTATCATCAGAGGCAATTCAGTGTAGGAGTTACAGTGCATCTGATATGGAGTGGAAGATTAAAGAATAAAGCTAAGAAGAATAATCAGAGTGATGAGAAAAATGATGTGGCAGGTATTAGAAACTATATAATCTCCCTCACTTACGTATGATTCCAAAGATCCCTAATGTTTTAAAATGATTGAAAAAAAAAATTGCCCACATGGGTAGACCTTCCCTTCAAAACCATTTTTTTTTCTCATTCATTTGAAATTCACAAAGGAATGAGTAGGTAGAGATCATGGAATTATATAGGACTCCTTAGTTTAAGGAGAATACTCACTCTGTCTTTACTGTCTCTCTCATTATAACCCAAAACCTGATTTCATTACAAACCTATGGGCCTCATGGGAGACGGCGACAGTGATGTATTTTACCACTTATAGTAGTTATAGTCTTGTTTTCAGTCTGGATTGTTTTAAATTGTTCATTACCAAATGCTCAATACCTAGGAATCCAGTAGTTCTGAATTATCTCTCATCGCTCTCTGCAACTCCCTTGGTCTCTTTTCCCAGAATTATCTACAGACACTCGACTGTGATCAGCATAGCCTGGATAAATATTCTGAAAAGTGATAAAATGAGTTGAAGCATTTTGTGAGAGATGTTATTATGTTGTGAGATTACCTGAGCAAAGCCAAGAAATGACGGGAAAGATTTCCTCTCTCTGAAAGTTGTACTTACGGTTAAAGTGAAAATAAGAATGTGTACTTGAAAAAATCCAAGATATCTCACTGCACTTGCATAGAGTAGCCAACAGTGTTATGCAAGTGTGTACTTGCTACAGTAATGTTCAGCAGCTAGAACATGTAAAACTGGATCTATGAGGTTAAAAGAGGGAAATATGTTTCCAGCACAGTGAAAAAGTGGTGGATTGTAAAAATTTGATTTGCAACCCCATGTATGAAGTTGGCCAAGCATTATGTCTATGCAGACTACTCTGGTCCATGTGAATAGTTTATATGTAAAATGAATGTGTGTGATGGGTAGATTAAGTGTTTGCCTTATTAGAGATGTAGAAAATATTTTGTTCTGAACCTTAATAATACACTCCTGAGTCGTTAGAATTTCTTTGGGTGAATATGGCAGTAGGAGACTATAGCAAAGATAAACATCAGCTTTTCATTGAAAGAAAACTATTTATTTGGGGGGGACATTTCATTGCTACGCTTCCCCCCCCTATTTTATTTTTAATGGTATAATTTGTAAAAAACAGTGTTAATTTAATTAGATTTTTCTTGGCAGTTTTTTTCACAGTAGATGTTAGTATCGCTACTGTTTGAAAATGTCTGGAATTTATAGTAGTTTGGTTAGTGAGAAAAATGAAGAGAATTGACTGTCCTAGTCTTGAATGACTTATAGTACAGAAGTAAGTGTAAACAGGAACACATGAGGTAGGACAAGCTGTTATTTTGCTTCACCATCCATGACTCTTGAATATTTCTGTCTCAGCAATTAACATATTCAAGGTTTTCTGACACATAGCTGCAGAAGATTGTGTAATTTACTGCCCTTTATATAAAGTACAGACACCATTTCCATGAATAACCACATACTTTTCTCTGACTACTGTTTCTCCAGTACATAAAATAACGGCATATTAATATCCAACACAGATATCCTTCACTGACTTATCTCAGTTTTCATCTCATCAATTTTAGGCATATTTATAAACTACTTCCTCTCCTAATACAGGCAATTGTACTTACTGAATCACAGGAAGGTGAAGGATTCAGGAGCTGGGACTGTCATGATTTTGGATTATGTGATGAAGAAGTGCCAAAGTATAAAATTGACACAGCAAAGCAGTGTGCCTGTGTATAGCTCTTGTGGGGCCAGGGCAGTAGTGTGAAACCAGAGAGAGAGCATCGATTCGGATGGGTCTTTTTTTAGATGGAAGACACTGTAAAAGGCATAACTTTGATTGCACTTCACTACCCTTTGAAGAGACAGTCAACTTAAAGGAAAGTTATTTTGCAGGTCAGGTCTATCATTGTTTGATTTTCTGTAGAGCTTGGACATGTAATTTTCTACAAGGCACACTAAAAGAAAGAACATGCTTAGCAAGTATGAGCAAAGTCAAACTTTCGAGAGAAAAGGTCTCAGAAAAAATCTGTAAAGCTTTTGTTTGATTGTAATAGTCTATCAGCAAAAGACTGAAACAAATTAAAGACAACCGTGAAAATAATGGACAGTTTTCATGCTGTGGATCATTGTCCCAAAGGGAATGATAGAGTCTCAGACACTTGGGAAATTCTAAGTCAGGATGAACAAGACACTTGAAAATCTATTAGTTGAAGCATAGTGGAAGCAACTATCAAATGAATGCATTAAAAGAATCTACAATAATGAGTCTTTTACCTCATTTACTTCAAATAATAGTGATATAGGAAACAGAAGAGAGGTGTGCTGGAATGGAGAGGTAGGAGGAAGTGACAAGCGGAATGAAAGTTTGAGTTAAAGCAGTTTAAAGTTAAATATATAGAAGAAATGTAGATACTGAGGAAGTTATCTACAATTAACTATAGAAATCTAGAAAGATTATAATCCATAAAATGAGAATGAAAATGAGTATTAAAAAAAAGATGGAATAAACAGGAGTAAGAATTGAAACCCTACGCCTAAGAGGATTTCAAATTAGCAGAACTGCAGTATGGCAGAATGGAATAAAGTAATAAAGACCAGACACATAGAACAATCTGAGAAAACAGCAACTAGAAAAACATGAAAGAGAAAGCTAAAAATAATCAGCAATGAAAACAAACCACTTGGACAAATACAGAGAGAAAAAAAGAAGTCTTGTATTTTACTGTCACTGATTACAGCAAAGAAATAAGACACAGAAACATAAATTGAAAAGTGATGTGCAATATCTGATCTTTACATGTGAACATTGTCTCAGAAGACAATTTACTACATCTTAACAGCAACCAGTAAACTATATTGGATTTTCACTACCACCAAATCAAACATTTATTTTTAGTGTTTATATGTAGTGTTATATCAACTAACTAGGTTTAGGAGACCTTAATTACATTATTTTACTTATAAATGGGGCTCTGAAAATTAGCCTCTATTTCAGCCTATCTTACTTCCCATAGAATTTATTATTATTGGAATTATTTTTCAGTCAATCAATCTTTATAGTTGATCTTTATATAATCACATCTTTACTTTGAGTTTTCTTGAAGTTGCAGGACTGAGATATCCTTATGTTGAGTCAGACTGGATATCTTAGCAACTGATTTTTTTTATTGTGTTCTTCCCCCATCCATTGGGAAGGGAAATATGAAATACATGGATCTTCCAACATCGGCAGAATAAGTCTATTCTGAGGAAATAATATACTAAGGCTATAGCTAAAAGCAGGAAGAAAGAGCAAATGAATAATTTCTAGACATATCAGTGCTTAAATTCACTTTGGAATAACAAAGCAAATAAACAGTAATAGCTTACAGACTTAAAATTTAAACAAAACAAATGATCATCTTTTCATAAATGTAAAATTCAAAGTGAACCTCTGCATCACTAAACATCAAGAGGAATGATTCATCACATGTAATAACAGGATAATGATAGGGACCTAAATGTATACTTTCCCAAATCTCAGCCACAGGTACTGTGAAAGTAGCATAGAAGGTAGGATTTATCTGAGGTGCCTGTGAGAACTCTGACCTTACGCATCTTTCAGAGCCACCTTATTTTTTTTTACTGTCAAGGGCATAAACTAATATCAGGTCTTGCTGGTAGTTTAGCTACGTAAGCTACTGGTAAAAACACAGTGAGCTCAGGTCACTACTATTTTGCTACTTTGCACACTGCGAGTGGTTGACTTTTCCATTCACATCACTGCATTGATAAATATCGTGAGGTGTACCCTTCATTATGGTGGGCTGGACAGAGGCTCATGTTAAGTTATTAAGATCCTGAAGGTCCTTGCTCTGCTCAAACCAAATGCAAAGTTGAGATCTCAGTCAGAAACTGCAGCAAATATTCAGAATTTGGAAACTGTAGGTACGAACCTGCTTGTCTGTTTTCTCCTGCCTGTTCTGCAACAGGAAAGTGCAGACTTGATCCTGAATCTCTGCATAGGGCAGCAGCCTGAGGAGAAGCATTTTTCCGGAGTGAAGGCATTGAATGGTTAGTGGTGGGAATTTAAAAAGTTTGTGCTCAACTGTCCTCATTCATTATATCTTGGGAAGAGTTTAAAGAAGCTTTGTAATGATTAGTTAGAGCTCATTAAACCTAGAATTTCTGAATGTCTGTTGGATTCATATGTATGCTTCTCTGTTTTTGTTGGTGTTGCATCACCCTTAGGAAATCAAATAGCTGAATAAACAGAGCTTGTCTATAGAAGGGCGGCATTCAGTGAGATTGCCTAATCGCTCTTCTCTTATAGTTTTGACTGGACTTCTGCAAGATGTAGATTTCATTGAATTATAGGGATTTCAAGAGACATGCATTTCTACTGTGAGCTAGATCTACAGTATCCAGACCACCTTTGACAGATGTTATTAACTATATTCCTTGACCTCAAAGGCAAGTGAATCATAATACACCTAAGTATCCAGTACCTCCTTCTTGTAAACAACTGAAAGCTAAAACCAGCAAAACAAGCTAACTACTGCTCCAGTGTGCAGAAAAAAAAGCTGTTATTTATCCTCTTTTTTTTCTCTATTTCTTTCTCCTAAGAGACTGTAAAAAGAAAATAGAAAAGGAAGGAAAAAATCAAAACAAAAGATGTCATAGCATTACATGAATGTCATGGGAGTAAAATGGTTCCAGGGAACAATTAATTGTAATTTACTCTTGGTGTATTAAGTAAATAGACAACTCTTCCAAATTACAGTATTTTTGAATATCAGAAAAGGCTATGAATACTATTAGAGAAGCATTTCAGATTACTCAGTAATGACATGATGCTTATTATATGCAAGCTAGGAAGAATATAAATTATTTTATCTCAATACTCTAAATTTTTTGAATACTTCAATTTTGTCATCTTGAAACTCTTGTGGAAATTGTATTATATTGAATATGTTGTTTTGTTAAAAATAGAATATCACCATATGAACAGAATAGGAAATGTTTGACATTGAAATAGTCCATGACATTCAGTTCAACTTTACTTTTCAGGCATTTTGTATTCTTAGAAATTGGTAGGCATGTTTTCCTATAAATCTGCATGAATACTGCATTTGTATCTTTGCTAAGAAGAAGTTGTTTGCAAGTCAGAGGACTAGTTTCTGTCTTTTTGTTTGACCCACAGTTACAAAGTCATAGGAGTTAGATAAAAAAATTAAGACAGATCTCTGGTTGGTCTTTTTTATGACTTAAATGAACTCCACTAATTTGACTCAGAGAATGGCGGTGTCTTGTGTTTATATGTTTAAGATTTCATCTTCGTTGTTCCATTTTACTACAGGAGTTAAGAAAACCTGTAGTTTTAAAGTAATTAGGACCAAGCCTCTTGAAAAATTTATTTATCTATGAATTCTTGAGTTGTACTTATTAACAAATTTTGAGTGAGAATTGAAGTTCATTGAGGTATCTCAGTCATTTCTTTACAGAAATCTGTCTTTTACAGAAGTAAACAGGAAATAAATTATACATCAACTGTGTTGTGTTTTTCTTGTGTGTTTTTTTCACATACGCACATTCATTCATGACTTGTACTAGTGCTAATGCAATTGAGAGAAAAATTAAGATGTCACAATTTGGTCAGTATCTCCAGTTTCATCTCAGTAACACATGCCTTGAGCTTAGAGAATGGTCTTATATGTATGTATGTGCATTTAAGATCTATCCCCACAGCTTATCAAATGAGACTTTGAAAAAATCTACATTTTGGACCAAAGAAGCTTGATGTCACATTAAGAGGATTTAAGTTCCTGAGCCCTAGGCTTGTTGGTTATGAAAAATGAATGTGAATTCCTTCCCTTATCCATACATGTGTTCCACCATGCATATATTTTTCACAGAAAATAGTGCTTTACAGTATTTTAAACAACCTTTTGATTTATTTAATTAATATTTTTTACAATCTTAAAATAATTTCATACCCACTAGCCTTCTGTGTGGAAATCACAGAACTATATCCATCCCATAATGCAGCCCCTGGGAAAGACAGAGCACATACCAAATATGCCTTGGGAAGCCCACCCTGCTAAGAGCTCAAGCCTTGGTGCCAGAGTTCCAGAAACTATCTACACTGTATATTATGATACAGCAAGTAGCTACGGGTGTTGCCAGGCGGGGAATGAGCACAGACCCTTTAATAAGATCTTGCTCGTTCTCTTTCTCTGACTGTCTGGATGTTACTTTGCCTTCACTGCCTATCACTCACCCCTTCTCCTAATCACAGAAGCAGAGTGACTCTAGTGGTGGGATCAGAATGACAGCCCTGATTCATTGTACTCTTCCAGGTGTCATGACCAAGCACAGTGCTGCCCAGCAGATATTCAAACTGATCTGAAGATGGCCCTGCTTGTTACAAGGACAGATTAGATTATGACCTTTTAAGAACCCTTCCAACTCCATTCTTGGGTAACCTCAGCAACTTTTACATACCTTATTATCACTTTTCCCGTTTCTCAACCCTTCTTTTCAAGACACTTGCAGGTCTCTATCTCTTCCTCAGTCTCATCTGAAATTAAAATCCCACCACAATCGCTTTTTCTCTATTGGTCCCAATTCAGCAATATCCATACCCAAGTTTGGTATTTCTGATACCTTTACCCAGGTAATTTCAGCTTTATAAGGTGCAACTCATAGAGTTAACTGAATACAGATAGCCTTAAAACATCCCAGGTACTCCCCTCCAAATGTGAGGTTCTGTGAGCTTCAGCCATTTCTTTCATACCTTTCTGGTATGTGTAAGAGTCAGCCTTCTCTCATGGTGCTATTTATAACTCTTGCCTGCTTCTCACGCTTACCTATCATGTTCAGCATCTTCTTAGGTCATATCCAATATCTTTTAGTAGTCTGTTCTCTTAGGTGAACATCAGGCCAGGGCCTAGTCAATGGTATAGTTATTTACCCGGAACACTAACCTGGTGCTTAGACACATTTATAGTATCTTGAAGTCTCAGATAAACCATATTTCGCAGTAGAATACATCCTTTTGTAGGAAATCATGAGGACCATCACCTGCACAAATGGGAGTTATCCGTATAAAGGAAATAATAAATTCTTAGAGAATACGGTTTTCCATTACAAATTCCCTGGTATTAAATTTTCATTGACACAAAACCAAGGAATATTAAAGCCATGTTGCATGCGACATAAATTATTCACAAGCAACTGCAGAACTATGCATTCTTATCTGAACGTCATATTACATTGCTGAAAGTTTAGTTTTGACATTTGCTAAAGTATTCTGTGTGCTTAATCAAGTATAGCATCAACAAAAAGAAAAGATGAAATCAAAATGGACATTTTGTCTACAAAATTAGGTCATACATTGCATCAGTTGGTTGTGCTTTATCACAAAAAACTGTGCTTATGAAGCATGAAGGTTTTACATAGACTGACTAGAGCCATGACATTTACAGTTTTCTTAAAATCTAGAAATCTAAAGTTAGGAGTGACACATGAAATACACTGCAGGTTAATCTATACTTCAGGCAGAGCATGGCTATTTGGGAAGGCAAAAAAGAAGGCATGCTCAGAGCTCCTGTTGTTCACAGAATCCACGTGTTTGAAAGATCTTCTAGCAGTTGTGCTTTTATACACTCACAGGGAAGATTCTGACAAAGTTGGATAAGGCAGATGAAGAGAATAGTTTTCTTCCTGGAGATGAGTAGGTTTGTTCTTTGTTTCTGTTCAGTCGTTCAGTACACAGGCATACAGTTTCAAAACATTCCCCTGTGAATTTAACTCAATGTATGTATACAATGTATGCCCCTCACAGGGTCTTGAACATTAAACATGATTCAACTTTTATGTGTCAACAATCATACCTGCTTCTCTTTCTTTGCTTTATCTTACGAAAATAGAATTTTCCAAGTAAAGCCCTGTTCAGTGTAAGTTCCCTAAATGGAACAAAGTAACGATTGTGGGCCAGAGAATCTGGGCCTCACATGTTCTTTTTTTCTTCTAATTCCTGATACTGACTAGGAGTACATAAATCTGAATTGCAGTTTCTAAATGCTATGCTATAACCATTTTCATTTCCTTCAAAATCTTCAGATAAAATTAGGAACAATGATTTCCTGGGAATTCATCTACTTCATACTTCTGTCCCATCTCAACAATTAATCCAAAGGGTCTGTTTAGTGAAGACGTATGTTCAGTAAACTAATTGTATAATGGAAATTGTACTAGGATGCATATAATTTGAAGGGAATCAGTGTGATTTAGGAAGTACTGGGCTAAGACAGCATGGACAAAATATTAACTGGATATTAATGCTTTTTATACAAATACAAAATTATATTTAAACTGAAGATTTGCCTTTAATATAAAAAAATGTTGGATATAGAATGAAAATTAAGATGTCACTAAATGAAGGTCAAAGACTGTACAGTAGTCATAAAAGACTCTGAGTAATTTTCTTTCAAATCTGTGTATATTTCTTGTGTAGATTTTGTTTAGCAACTGCTACCTCATCAACATGTTTGACTATCCTTATAATCAGTTAACATTTTCACAGCTTTTCTAAGATGTATGCAGTATTGAACTGTGTGAGTAGCAGAGTTCAAATAATTGTTTGTGCCCTGAAATATATGGCTTTCTGTGTGGAAATTCTTGGGATTAATAGGATGGAATATATAGGTTTATAATGGCTTACTCATTTATGTATAGGTTTACCCATATCTTCATATTTGTATGACAGCTGATGTAATAGGAAGGAAAATGTTGACCTTTACTAGTATCCAGAAAGGACATTGCTATTATGCTCAAAATTCTTTACATGAAGGGGGGCAATAACTACTGAACATGTAAAATTAAAATAAATAAACTAAAGGTAAACAGAGAAGGTAGAGAAAGGGCAGTAGTGGTAAACAAAGAGCAATAGAATTGGCAATGGTAAAATCAATACTCAATTTTAAGTGATGAACGGAGACCAGACTTCAGGTACAATTTAATAGCTAACAGAAATCTCCAGTGTGTGCATAGAAGCAAGTTTTGGATGAAATGGATAACTTACATTAGGGAAGAAAGAATCTTCAAATTTGGTCATTGAAAATGCCTTTTGAGTGTATGTTAGTCTAAGATCTAGATAGCTCAGAAGTTATTTTCTCTTAAATGTGATCTTAGAATTAAGAATACGTATAAATTCATATCCATGAGAATTCTGAGGGCTGTCTGTTGTTAACTAATTGAAATGGAATCTTTTCATTATGGGAGGCTGCTTGTTTAGAAGAATGTAATATTACTCACTTAGTCACATTTAATGAAATGAGGAACCCCATCTGCTCAGCTTGGTCCTACTTAAAAGATTAATATCATAAGAAAATAAACGTATCATTATGAGAAGTCAGTGAAAAGTAAAATTCATAGGAATAAAAAGGAGGGTTTTTTCTCACCCTTTTTTTCTGCTTAGAAGATGATATGGAGCAGGAAACTATTTGAAAATTTGCATGGTTCAGCATGTCTGTACAGTGATGCTATTTTATGCCTGTGGGTCTAAGCATTTCCTTAATTTCAGTGGGAACTCACATCTATATGTACTCTTGTCGTTTAGTATATTAAAATCTTACTAACCGCCATAGTTTCAAAAGGCCATTGCATCCCATACCTGTAATTTACTGCAGTAAATCTTCACTCCATTTTGAAATTTCTCAGATTCATACAGCTGGTGGCTGTTGTATACTGATGCTTATTTCAGCAAGATCTTTTTGCCAGGCTGAAGGGAAATAGAAGTTGTATAAGATTTCCCCTGATAACTCTTTTATGCAGCTTCGATTTGGTAAGCTCATCACACCATCTTATGAAGGTGATGTCAGTTAACCTTCAGTGCTTATTAACCATAAACTTCATCATTTCCTGTAGCTGGTCTCTGCATGAGTACAGATCAGACATTTGCTTTAGATATATATGTGGTTCCAAATTCTACTTTATTTTACTCAGTCAGCAGAAAAAAATCTCTAATTATGCTGTTGGCTCAGTCAACAGAGTCAGCAAAATAAAACTCATTATGTATTACAAAAAATCCAGCAATGAACAGCTCGCACAAATTTTTCATAGAGTTACAGAAAATACATTCTCTATTAGCAGAAAAAAAGCTCTGAGTTACTCTCACCTTGATAATTTTTTAAATTATTTTTGTTTTATTTTGTCGATATATTGATATTGCAGTTTCATATATTCTCATTAATACTATTTTGGTGAAGTTTTCTTGTTATAGACATTGTACAGAAATGCTACTGAAACACTGAATATTCATTAACTCATACTCCATAAAGATGTTAGCTTTAGAAATATGTGTTGGATACAGTTCCTGTTTTCCTACTGTGTTTTTTTTCTCCCTGTTCCACAGAGTGAAGAAGACAAAAGGTCAGGAGAACGACATATGCATAATTAGTCTACTGTCCTCTACTTTTGCCTCCAGCTTCAAATAATCACTGTAAAAGTTGTGAGAGTAATTTGAAAAACCTTATCATACCAAGATGAGTCTTGAACCATCTTCATCATCTTCATGGACTTGTGAACAATTTGCAGTGTTAGGATATTTTGCTGATTTGATCTGCTTCTCCTGTTTCAGTGAATTCATACTTAATGCCTGTTTTCCATCTGCCTGTATTTCCAGTTTATTAATTTCTCAATTCTTTCTACATAGTCAGACTTAAAAGAAGGATGATATAACCACCATCCTCCAGTCATCTTTGCCTCACAGGTTTATTTTTTAAAAAATATTGTTTAAGGGCAACATCCTTACAGTATGCAGAGGGAGATAGCTTGTTGATTGCCCAACACTTGCTCTCATTATATCTGATGCTCTTTTTTGCAGTCAGGTTGCAGCAGAGATGACAGTAGTCAGAGAAAAGGAAGGAAGAATTAAAATAAAACCTAATTATGTGGATTTAATTTATATTACAGGTTTACATGAAACTGGATATTTGATCAATCGCACACTGTACAGGTAAAAAGAAACTGCCAACATCAGCAGCACTTGAAATGATATTGGATCAAGAAAATCAGACATATTTTGAAGATTAATACCATCATCACTCCCGAAAAACCAATCACCAGTGCTGATTTCCCTGCAAAAAGCTGTTGCCAAAACATCCAATCAAATACTAGAATAAATTTTACTGTTAGAGTGTTTTGGGGTTGTTTTCATTTATTTGATTGTGTATTCGGGGGGAAGGGGTTTTGGTGGTGTGAATTTTTTTCTGTAGCATGTGGTACCCTTTTTTTGATCTTTATGCTAAGTAGGCTCCAGGCTCATGAATAACTGTACTATTTTTGTTTTCTGAATATAAATGAAAATATTTTACTCTTCTTTGAGGAAATTTATAAATATTTTGAAAATTATTATGATGTTTTACACTCTGGATTAGAGTTTTTGTCCTTTAATCTCTATTTTTTCCCCTGAACCTATTCCTAGACATTTTTTGAAGTGTGTAACCATCTTTCATTCACTCAGCCCCTGAAGAAAGGTAATAGTATATGAAACTATGAATATTTCATAGTGATGTAGTTGACCGTGTATGTCTGTTCAAACCCTTTGGGTTCCCTACAGAAACAGAATCAGGATAAAAATCTTGTATCTGTAGACTGGAAAGTCTTATATAATTCAACTTGTTTCAGCTATGCTGCTCCTGATACATATTGATAATGAAAGCGGGATCAAGTTCTGTGTGTATCCCCTTTCATATTCTTTTAAATATATTCATTTTGATATTTATTTGCTTTTCATTTAAAAAAGATAAAGTGCATTTGTAGTCTTAAATACTACTTTTATGTAGTTTCCTAACATTGAAATTTATCTTAATTTTGTAACAGATGATTGATCTCAAGTGAGCAATATTGCTCTAGATCATCAGCAGACACCATTATGACAGTACCATTGGTAGAAACTTCTGAGAACTATAAATGTCAAACTTACAAAGCAATTCACTTTAACTTTGAGTGACAGTCAAAAATCCAAGTCTGTTTCAAATGTAAAGTAAATGAGGATTTTTTAAATTACTCTGAACAAGGATCTTACTCAACAGACATCTGAAACTTAGCTCGATTATGTGAAATAATGTCAGAGGGACATTCTGTATAACTTTCAAAAACCACAACTGCTTAGACAAACTGTGCTTTCACTTAAATAAAAACATTCTACTTTTTGTTACAGTGGCTACTTGCTCTATCAAGAGAGAAAAAAGGAGAGACAATTAAACCTGGAAATTAAAATACTTACCTGAAACTGAACCTTTGGTTATCATAAGGAGTATCTCTTCAATCTTTTTCCTATTACTGTTTTATTGAATTATTTATTGGTTGCTATTTATAATTTTATGATTTTTTTTTGGTTTTGATTCAAAGTTAAGAAAAGTCTGGGACTCTTTTTCGTGTGTGTGTTGGTTTATTTCTGTTTCCCCAGAACAAGAACAATCCAAGAGTCCAGTTCTTTTGTGTATTATAGTTGGGTTTTAGTCTCTCCATTTTAAAAAGATACTTTACACATTCAGATTTTATTTTCATGTAGTTTATTCACATTTGTATCTAGGAGGTTTTGTTAATTTGTTTAGTAAGTGTTGGAACACTGGGTACCTAAGCCATATGGTATCAGCTCCCAGAAGGAAGGAGTGACAGAAGCTATTCAGCAGAAAAATCTCAGAAATGGGATCACCAATACTGTTGTGGATGGATTTGAGTTTGCAAATGTATAGATCTGGTTAACACTACTATAAATTACTCATTTTGTTAACTGCTTAAGGGTATGATTGCTTTATCATTTTGGTTATGCTGTTCTACAATGATTCTGCACAACGCATCAAGGTCTTTCAGAACAAATTTGTAGACCAACTCCCTGTTGATTGTAAGAAAAAACTTGTTTAATCTTGTTTGTAAAATGAACATGAAAGAAGTTCTTCTCTGAAAGACAGCATTACCAACTGGACAATTAACACACTAGGAGAATAACACAGAAGGACAAGCATTAATGCCTATTTACAAAAGGCTTTAAGATGGTAATGTCAGAAGGACCATAAAAAAAGAGAGAAATCTGTAATAATGCAGTTTTACAGAAACTGATTTCTTCCCTTTAACAAATAGGCTCCATAGGTGAATATCTTCATATACAGCAGTTCATGACTTAGCTTATACTAAGCAAATGGACTTTCAATCTATAAATAAATGCTTTTAGTTTCAAACTGTTCAAATAAATGTGCTGTCACTGGTGGAAATCACAGATTTCCAATAAGTCATTTAGGCTAACTGTAGAAAATTACTACAATAGTCTAAGATGAAAATGACATTGATCATTAATAAAAGCGTTCTCTGGTGATGGACACTTTTATAAGTGAAATGGGAAGTGGTTCTTCTGCAAGAATCCAGGAACAAGAGCTGTATTATCTGATATGAAAAAGTGTACTGAGCTGCATCAAATTGCAGTAAAATTCAAAGAAGCTTCCCCTCCTCCCCTCTTCCCCCCCTCCCTCATTCTCTGTGGACTTTAAATCAATCCTAAACTAAGGGAAAACCAGGAAATACTTTCATTAGTAGCTGTGGTGCTTCCCCATTTTTTTTTCTTTTTGCATCTTCATACTTTTTCTCAGTGTAAAAGATGATTGCTAGAAATGCTCATGGTTATTCTGACCCATGTGGTGACTGTGGAAAAGGGAAGATACAACACATGACAAATGTGTTGCAGCCAGGTGCAGAAGAGCCCAGCTTGCTCCTCTAGAGACAGATGTTAGCAGCCATAGTGCTTCCAAATGAGACATGATGATTAAGATCCCCTACCCTGCTTCCAGGTTCATAACACAGAAAATAAATCTGTTTTTCAGTGTTAACTCAGAGATACAAAAGCAGTCTGTTCTCAGATCTTATTCTTTCATGGAGACTGCATTGTTTGTTAAATTGTGGAAATTATTTATTCAGTTTACCTCTGAGTTCATGTCCTCTACATCTTGCTTCCCACCAAATCAACCCGTACCAATTTTGTGACTTCTTTGGTGGCCCCATGAAACAGGGAAGAGCACTTACCATGACTGTCCTCCCTGGCTGACCAACTAATTCAGATTCTATTATTAGTGAATCAAATTTCTTTTCCCTCACTCCACTGATCTGACTCACTGTCATTATCAGCTAACCTTCACATAACTTGTATTATCTTAATTGCTTTTAAACTTTAATCTATTATTTAAATTTGGTTGAATGTGTCTTGAAGACTGAGAGGCTGCCAATGGAGTCTGAGAGCCTAAATTTTCTCTGTATACCACTTAAATTGATAGTGTGCTTTGAACAGTTCAGTTCATGAAGATGTAGCAAATCACAACAATTACATGCATAATGCAAATTATTTTTATTTTATTTTCTTTTAATATAATCATTACCTCATTGTCTATTTCTTCTAGTTTTTGCCACACTACATTAAACCTGTTTCAATTTACTTGTTCAGACATACACGATATTCAATGTGCAGCCTTTTTCTAACAGGAAAGAGAAGAAACTACTCTCCCTAAGTCTTTTCCACCCGGCATTACACTTCATTTCCAAGCAGAAACATCTTTTGTTGAGTGTATAGAAGGCCAATTCTGAACAATATTTTTTCATGACTGATAATTCTTTTCTGACCCATTTTATAACATAATGACATTAAGATATTTATCTCTCCTTTTATTTTAAGACTTTTGCATATCATCCTGGATTTATTTTTAATTGAGCTCCATGAGTTAGAATATGAGTTTAGTTTAGAATTTCACACTCCTTGTTCCATGATAGTACTTCCAGTAACATGCCTAATAGGTTTTGAACAGTAATAGTAGAACACATGCAGAGACATCCTTCTTTCAGAAAATGTGTCTGTATTATTTTTTTCCATTGATTATATAGGGACTCTCTATAAAGAAGTCCTACTCTTCAGTGCCACATTTATATTTTTCTTTTACATTTCCGTACATTCAGCAGTCTTTACTTATGTCGATCACTGTAAACTTTTCCTGTTTTTTTTCATTCTTCCACTCTCAAGTCATATTTCTCAAAGATTTTATTTTCATCTTTTCTGTTTCATCTGTTGAAATAATCAGTAATTGAATAATTTGTGGTTGCATAGACCTGTCTTCTCTGGCCTGTAAACCCTTCAATGAGATTGGTAGGGTGTAGAACAGGGATTAAACTTCTTAGACACATTTCCTACGGTATTCCACAGTTGTAATAATATCTCTTTATACTCAGTTCACATCTGGAAAGCTTGCTCTTATGTCTAGCCTTTTTAGGAACAACATAAATTGAAAAAATCCATCACAGAACCTGAGAGGGCAAACATGATGTAATACATGATGTGAGCTGGATAATTCTTTGTTCAGGACAATTTATGTAGAGGAATTTCTACACATTTTTTCATTAATTCAAAATATCAGCATTCATTCAGACACTTCCTAATAATTTCTTCTCTGACTGGTTGCTTATAGACCTCTTATTCATTCAAAAGTTACATTTGGTCTTAATAGTCTTCACCAAACAGTAACAGAATCACAATTTAGTATTTGATTTGTGAAATAAGGATGAGGGTGTCACTTAATAAAAAAAAATTCAGAATAAATTGAGTTGTCCTAAATAAGTATATTACACATATTCTAAACTCCAATTGAATGCAGTAAAGTTACATATACCAATTAAACATAATGCTGGTTCATATGAACATGAATGTTTTACAGTTTTCATGAATTATTCTGCCATTCATTTTTCTACTATATCTATAGCCATTATTCAATTAAAATAATAGTCAATTACTTATTAATTTTGCTTGCAATAAAAAATAAAATTTTCCAACAAAACTGCTCCATCTGCAGTATGGAAGGAGAATCAACTGAAATTCAACTTCATGAATATTTTTTTTACTATTTTTTTCACCTTGATAAAAAAGCTATTTACATAAATTTGAAAGAAGCTGTGACTATATCCTTTTCCTCATTTGTGTCCCCAGAAAACTACTTAGGTAGCATCGAGGAAATCATGGAATAAGTTCTTTTTCTGGAAGGTAACTACTGAGTAAGTGTATGACAGCTGCACTAGTATGGCTTTTCACAGTTGTCAATTAAGAGGAAACACATCATCAAAACTTGAATGCTTCATTTTATAATTATCTCCTACATTGTGTAATTTTAAAAGGCAACTGTCTCTTGACAAAGCTAAAAAAAGGAAGGCGGGAGGAAGCTTCCAGTGCTGGCAGCTGACACCGTGTAAAAATTTTGAAATTGAAAATGGTGTTCTCAGTTTTCCAGTTCTTGATATTAGTAGAAACAATAATGAGCACAATAACGAGCACAATAACATCACATATTTGAAACAACTCTGTGATACTCTTTTCTGGAGAAATAATGGATTTTTTTTGTTTGATTGTTTTTCCAACTTCTGGCAGAAATTTTTTAGACCTTATCAAAAGGAAAATAAGGGCATTGCCTGCTTTTCCTATTCAGGATTGTTAGTTTCTGAGTTGGCCCTTGAAAATAAAGATGATAAAGGAAAAAAAATTGTTCAGGAATGATAGTGAGATACAACTGATATTATGACCAATGTTGTGGTCCAGCAGAATTTCTTCTTCTCAGGTGGTGATGGCTAAACTTCTTATCTGGATGGGTTATCACAGGGAATAAGGTGTTGCTTACAGCAGAATAGCAGATACATCTGTGCAACAGGACCTGCTGTAGTTCCTGGCAGACTGTCCAACTCAGTCCAAGAATTGCTTTTCTCCCTTATAGATGCATGTCTGAAAATGTTGTGCTCGATAAGGAATTATGACTAAATCAGAAGATGTAAATTAGGCTATGTAAACACCCCTGGGTGGAGTTAGCTACACATATATCCTGATTGCACCCATTAAATCTATGATTCTGAGCAGATACCTGTAGAAGATGCTACAGAGATGATAGTTGCAGGCCAGTGAGAGGGGAATGCAGAAAGAACTTAGAGCCAGACCAACCAAAAGTGCTTTGTTCATTATGACACTGTGCCCATCTTTCATAAAATATTTATATTCTCTACATAGCTGTAAGACAATTGGCAAAATTACTGTAACATAGGTCCTTTGGAGGAAAAACCCAAAGGGAAAACATAGTAGAAGATATAAAATTCCAGTGCCAAATACAAAAACATTTTACATACATGAAATTACTGAAAATTAATCGGACAATGTATCTCTTGTTCCTCTAATTTATATGTCCATGTCTTATTTGTCTGCTATATATGTTAGCAGTTAGATTTCAAGATTTTAAAGTGTTGTACAATTTTTAGCAGTGGGGCCTAAACTATAAAGAGTCTCAAAATGTATGCCACTAAAAAATGTGATGATCAATAATATAACATATACTTCTAAATGATTTGGCCCTTAGATTAAAGAGATTAAGAAGTTATGGAATAAATGAAGTCATGAAATACATTGCAATCCATAAAAGTAAGCAGAAAATTACACTGCTGAACAACTGGCACAGAGTAAGTAGGATTGCTTCTTATATCTTTAAACATATCTTGAGAATGACATTATAAGGAACTATATAATTATGCCTAATTATCTACAGTCTGTACCATCTCTAATCTTTATTCTTTCCTATCCTTTTCTGAGTGACACTTCTGTGTATATTTTCAAAATACCTAAATAGTGCAAGTTGATTACCAGTTTTCCAAAGCAGAAACACTGACCTAATGAGAAATGAGCAAATATTTAAATTAAGGGGGAAAATTACTAAAATATGGATTTAACAATATATTTTTCAAATATGTCTATGATTATTTTTTAGTTCAAGTAGATTATTTGGATAGATAAGTACCTGTAGTGTACCAGTGGAATTAATAGCAGTTAAGTTCTAATACACTATCAGATTAAGATCAAATTAATTTTCACAAATATTCCTTAGCAATTAAGTTTTCCTAATTTTTATCATTGAAGAGGAATAGGTTTGATCAATACAGTGGGTCATTTTTTGTATTTTAAGCATTTTTATTAGTAAAAGTAAAGATTTTTTTTCTCTCTGTAGCACATCTTTAAGAGCATGGAAGACTAGATCATTTGTTTGGAAATTATAGGACCTTCCAATTCTAAAAAGGAACACTTGTGTGAGGTGATTTATTAGATATACTCTTAATCCTTAGGCACTACCGCATGAATCCAGTTAGAAGGTCAGCAGCTGTCATATCTGGTCTACATTAGGAGATTTTATTAACCCTGAATGCCTGTTATTGAGACTTCTGCCCTAATATTTTGATGTGATTCCATCTGAATGCAGTCTTATCTTTTCCTAATCTCTCTGTTAGGAATCACTCATCATTTCACAAAAATACTGGGGCAATGTCCTTTTGTATTTAAGCAATTACTTCAACAATTTTTCCAGGCTTTATGTTTGATTTTTTTCTATTTTACTGGAATGCAGAACTATTAGAAATAGCATATTGGTCTTTCAAACTCACATGCCTAGCTTTGTTTATGCATACTAATATGAAATGGAGAAAAGGCACACAAATATCTGAGAATATATAATCTAAAATGCTTATTCCAGAAATTGTTTGTTATATGAATGGAGCCTATTAATCTGGAGCATCATATTAAAAATGTGTAAACCAGCCTAGATCATAGATATTCTAGCAAAAAGTACTTGATTTTCTTTTATAAACATATATAACCTCAGATTTTGAAGGCTTATTTCATGGAACAGAACATTTACCCTTATATTGCAAATATATTAAAAAATTAGTTTGAAAACACATCTGAAAATATCATTATGGATGTAATTTTTTTTTTTTTAATGGAAAGCCAAGTAGTGTGCATATCATAAATAAAGCTACAGTGAACATAACGTAAAAAAAAGCAATATGATTTAATTCTGGATACCCTGTGCAGTTGACGTCGCTCATCTCTTCACATGCTTTTATTCCATGTCCTTTGAATTCAGGAATTTGTGCAGTAAGAAATGAAACATAAATTCTTCCCTCTGCTTCTGATTCTGAGTTAGGTCTTTTGCTCAGTNCCAAATATATTTAAAATAATAGTTTGAAAACACATATGAAATATCATTATGGATGTAAAAAAATATTTTTAATAGAAAACCAGGTAGTGTGCATATCATAAATACAGCAACAGTGAACATAATGTAAAAAAAAGCAATATGATTTAATTCTGGATACCCTGTGCAGTTGACGTCGCTCATCTCTTCACATGCTTTTATTCCATGTCCTTTGAATTCAGGAATTTGTGCAGTAAGAAATGAAACATAAATTCTTCCATCTGCTTCTGATTCTGAGTTAGGTCTTTTGCTCAGTATTAATCACTTTTTCTGATAAAGTATAGAGCACCTACAGTATTTCTATCATTCAAAAAATTAACTGTAATCATAACTCTTTTTGTATGTGTAAATCCATTTTTTTCTCAACAAATTGTATTCAGAGGAGAAAAAAAGAATAATTATTTGAAGGATGACTTCACAAGCAAAATACATTTTGACATCAGTAATTTTGACTCCCATTCTGACTGGAATATCACTTTGCATTTCAGTATAACATCTGACTGTAATGCATTCTTGTGAACATGCACTGATATCTCAGTGTGACAGTGAACTAGTTTGTATCTCTGAATCTTTAAATGTACATGTGCAAATCTTATAAACGTGTGAATTTTCTTTTCTGGCAGTTTACTTCAAAAATTTATGGTACTGATCAGATTTATGGCATTTATTGTAGATATGAACTAATCATCTGCCACCAATTTCTGATACAGACTTTTGAGTGGTTAACACAAAGGTTTACAACTTAGAGACACATGCAGAAGTAACTAATCATATAAAAATGTACATGAGCATATGCAAAATAACTTGCTCTACACTTTCACAGTTTACTTAGTGTTTCTTTGTGGAAAATAATCCACATCTTTAAGCACTTAAATTTCAGTTGGAACCATTTAGCTACTTTAAGTAAAGCAGCAGACATTCTGGTTTTATTTTTCTAAGTGAGGGGAAAACAGAACTGGATGGACCTATCAAGGTCATATAGTCCAGCCTCATATCCTAGGATCATAGTATTTTATACATGCTTTTAATCTCCCTTGCTAAAATTTACACCCATTGCTTTTGCAGTATCTGTTACAGACAAAAATATATGTAATTTCCTTTACTTTTGCAGTAGTTTTTCATCTGTTTGAAAACTAATATAGAATAATCCTTTGTTGTCCTCATCTCTGAATTACTTCTGTTCTTTTTCTCATCAGTCACATTGCCAGAGCTCTAGGAATATTAATTTTTTTTTATCTAAACTTCATCAAAGATCAGAGCCTCAAAGTGAACACAGGCCTGTAAGTGAGATCTTGGCTACACAGAACAGTATGTCATAAGAGTATCCTACTATTTAGAATTCAATTATTTTACTCTGTAAGAGTCATGTTGCATAATTCTTCATCTTTTCCTTTGGAAATTCTGCTTAGCTTTTTATTCCCTTAAATCTTGTTCATATAAATATTTTTGCCTAAGCGTAAATGCTTGCACTTCTTAAATAGCAATCAAATTTCATGAAATTAATGTTACTTGTTTTCTTATATGTCTTTACAAGTATTTGTGTTAATTGTTCTTGCAGCATGGAAGAAATTCAAATTAATTGGAGTTCCATAATGTTGTGGTTACTAATTCCTTGCTTTTTAAAAAATAGACCTTTGTCCTGTCACCTGCCTCTGTGGCCTCTCATGGACACTTGTTAGTGCTACTGATATTATTTCAGCCAGTATCTTAGGTACTCAAAGCTAAATTTAATCAGCTCTGGGTTATCTGACAAATAACTATTTATTCTCAGTATTTAAAACACCCTTCTTTACTGCAGTATGTTTTTTTAAATTCTATTACAGAAACAGTTAGACAAGATTACTTTTCTACTAAAAAGCCATCAACATATTATAAATTTTCATCTTTATAGCATCATTTTGGTAGTTTAATTCTGCCGATCAGAAGAATGAATGAAGACAACCACAGAATTGTGTTTCTCTTTTATCTGTCATTGCTTCTTAATTTTTCCCAGGAGGCTTACCTAGCACTCATTAAGTGCTTGCCTATGCTCTCTAAGTCTACTTTTTCTGATATGCATCATTTTCAATCTATCACTCTCTTCCATTTCTGATGGTTTACCATCTTCAATGGATGTGGCCATTCATGGTGGTCCTTGTCACCCACCTCTCCTTTAGGGTCTACATTCTCATCCAGCTACTCCCTAGTTTTTAGAATCAAATATATACAAGGTTCTCTTCAGGTTTCTTGCTCTACCCGTATTTTGTGGTCTTGCTGGACTCTGCTTTCTAATGCATTCCTTTTCTAGCAGGAGTGGGATTTAACTCACCTAGGGTTTGGTGTTTATCATACAGATAGCTACACAGTCCTAGTTGTAAAACTCTCGTCATACTCATTAGCTATTCAGTCATATAGTTTGTAAGATAAATATCTAATCATAATGTCAGTTTATATTTTAAAATGAGAATGAAACGTGTATTTTCCCTGAACTTCACCAACCCTCCTTACTGATATCCATAGATCTTAAAGGGAACCCATGGTAACTTGATAGCATTAAGAAATCTTCCTTGTTAACTTCTATAGAATAAAATTATGTGCCTCCTTTTTCCTCAACAATCTAGATTAGCTTTGGATATACAATACCTACCCTGTGATTAATGCCGTCAGCTGCAACTCTTGGTCTCTTCAGTCCAAGGTCAAGGTCATGTCTTTTGAGAGTTCTTCCATATGGAAAGCTGGAACAAGTATGGACTTGTTATAACTTGTTCTTGCCTCTCTCAACTTTTATGTTTTTTACATTTCTCATATGCCTACCCAAAAGGAAAATAGCAATCATATTTGCTCCCAATGTAGTTTTTCTGGGTTTGGGTCAAGGACTTAGTTCAGTTATACCTGGCATCTTTCTTGCTTGTTCCGGATTATTTTTGCCTTGTTTACAATGTATCCTTTCCATATAAAAGAACAGAGACAAGTAAATGTGGGCCTGAAATAAACACTCTCCTGTCTAGTCTAAACTCTTTGTTTTATCTTGTGGATTTTACCGCTTGCACTTCTACATTTAGCCCATCTGTACAAGTGTCCTGAAAGTTTCCATTTGATTTTTATTTATTACATATTATTTGTATATTTACATTTCACTGTGCTACAAAAAGTCTGTGCTTTTTGCTGTTTAGAAGCATTTGCAGTGCTACAATGTTACAAAAGGGTTATAGCCTGCAATTACAGCATTTAGGCATGCAAATATCTGTGTTCAGGGGAAGGAAGTAATCACTGCATCTTGGTTAATATGCTTTGCCTCTATAGGTCTAACTGGTTTGGCTTCAGTCTCAATATATGAATAACTGCACTCATTCGCTGATGAAAGTATTAGATTATAATTTCTGTTATAACTATATAACTGCGTTTGGGGTTGTATTCATAACTAAGCATGCAATTCTGGGGGAAAAAAAAAGTTTTCTTTCATAGTAACCTAATGTATATATCAATAAAAAGATAACTATAAATAATCTTATAGAAGTGCCTCTGACCTTGGGCAGAAAAGGTACTTTCATACTGCATTTGTTTTTAAAGATAACTTCAATGCAAGGATGAAGTTTAGCAGTGGAAAAGCCTTGAGTTCGCCCTTAGGATACTCTCTTACCAGACAAACCAGGATACTTATACTATATTTACTGCAAAGACAGTGGATCATTTAAGTCCATTGCATAACAGAGTAAATCCTCGGGGTGTCTCTGTATTGTATTTCCAGCTGACAGAAATCCTGACCTATGATGATGTGTTGATCTGGAAGCATAACAGCAAACAGAAGAACTCCCCAAGGAGCCAAGAATGCACTTTTGTTTGATAGAGCAGAAAAGGCTCAGACTGACATGTAGGCACTGCTCTTTCTTATTAGGGAATGTGATAAGCCTGTCCATGACAAGATACAGAAGCCCCTAGAACTTTTTCCTGTACTTGCCTCTCACATTAGCTTTTAGGAAACTGGTGAGGGAGAATAATGTTAAACCAGTGGAAAAACTTCCTGTGATAGAGGCAGATTTGAAATGTAACAGAAGATTGTCCTGTGGACATTGTTAATGTACTCATTATTTCTCACAGATAGGATGCCTATACCTATTAAAAGTACATGGCATGAGAATGTCCTTCAGCTGTCCATTAGAAACTATTTGAGCTTATTGCAAATTACCTCTTTCTCTAGGGTGCAGAACACGGTAATTAAGTGCTGAAATTCCTTGACAGCTTTCTGCATGTTGTTGGGGGGTGGGGAGATGAGTCAAATGGAGTGATATATCGTGACATGGTTTGCTGTATAACATGATTTATGTAACATGGTTTGTAACATGGTTTGTACCTTTATAACCCTTAGTAATCCCATGAAATGCTCCTCGCTCCAGCTGTATGAACTCAATCAGCATTCACTGAACCAATACTTATTTCTGGTGTATTACTTCTGGAGTCAACAAAGCTGACATTAAGATAACCATGCTGACTGAAGGCATGTGCTGTGTGAAGCATCTATTGCATTTATGTATTGTTTAAAGTAAAACTCAGATTTGAATTTTTTAAAAATGAAGAAAATGTATTCCCAGTATAAGACTCAAGCCAACGCTAACACTTTAAAGATTTATTTAATGACAAGGAAATTGGCAGTAATTTCGATATTTGAATAGAATTTAAATATGTTTTTTTTTTAATTAAGAATGCCTGTTTTGATAATCTACATTCATTTCAAGAAATATGTATTTCTACTTGCTTTTTCTTCCACATTTTTGTCTGCCTTAAATATTTGTATTGTGTGAGGGCTTCATCTGTTGCAAGCTCATGGTCCTAAGACAGCTGCTATGGTGGGGAGGAGGTGGTGCAGCAGATGCTCCCCTCCCATTCCTCCACCTGATTGCCCTGGAATGGACAAATGTTGATGGGACATGGACTGGCCTTATAAAAGAACTTGCGAGGAGCCATGTGGTGTATACTCATCACTGCAATTTAAGTAGTCTGGACCAGGTGGTCTGGAAGTAGCTGCTGCCACCACGACCTCATGTTCCTGAGGAACTGCTGGCTATCTGTTGAAGTTGTGAATTCTTCCTTTCTCTCTCCCATTTACATTACTGTGTCTTCTTCATTGGTATCAGTGTGTGTCAAATCAAACCTGAGTGCCCTTGGTTGTGTTCAGCGATAAGATTATAATCTGACCAGATTGAAATATGTTTTCCACAACTTTGGGAATTTGCACCCCCATATCTCAGCTGTGCACCTGAGTATTTTAGTATGTTTATTTTGGCCAAAACCAGAATAAATGTTGGGTTTTATTTCACCCTGAGAGTGACCTTGTCAGTCTCTGGATTGCTACACAGATAATTGAACCACCTTCTTTGACTGTGCAGGTCAAAAGAAGGCATGGACACAAGTGTGTAGTTCAAGCATTTAGGGCATAACAGTTGATTATTCATTTTCAGATTATTTTGAAGAAATTATAAATGTGCTGTGAACTATGCAAGATGGTAAGCTAATAGGAAAATGAATCATAAATACATTGCAAAATTCTTATCCTAAGATAATTGCATGGGAAGTGGATGAATCACTCAACTATTGTATTCACGACTTCTGTGAGAAAAATGAATACAAACCTCATTAATGCCATTAAATCACATTACAATAAGTGAAAATCTTTATTGAGATGATAATATCAGAGTAAATTACACTGCTTCCTGCATAAGTATCCTGCATATGTAGTTAATATTATCACAGCAGTAGCAGGTTTTTTCTTTGATGATCTGTTTTTCAGAAACATAACAACTCCTGTTGCCTGACACAAAAGTACAGGCAGCATCAATACCAATCCATGGTGACAACAAAAAGATAAAAGTATTTGAATCCTTGGTCTGTTGTTGTCTATATGAATGTATAGAGACTGCAGCTGATATTTTGAGATATTTATTATTTAGTAAAGCAGATCTTGCCCACAGTTTAACTTAAAGCTGGGTGAAAGTGTCTTGTGTAATACTTGAACATGAATTCCAAGTAAAAGTTGCCCCTAGTATTAAGTGAATAATATGGCAAGGACTGCTTTCCATCCATTCAGCTTGGGTTGTTTGATTTCCTCTTAATCTATGTTGATACCACTTTGTGCTTGGCACTGCTGTTTCATAGTCTTGAAAAAAGTGTCTGGAGAGCACTCTGGCTTATTTCAAGAATTCTGCTACTGAAAGAAAATAGAGGGGCTGGATTCTTTACCTACTTCCATTCTGTCAAGTTGTTTTGAAAATTAAATTGAAAAAATGCAATAAATATTACATGGAAAGAAGGAATCTCACCTGCTGAAGTCATAAACCCTTACTGAATATCTGGCAACTTGACTCAAAGAATGAGTAGAACTGGATTCCTAAGGCATTGTGCTGCTGCTCCTTGGACACAACAGACATCACTCTGGTTTTGTCCCGTGTGGATTATTATCTTCTAATCTGAACAATGTTTTAAATGGAAGTCTACAAAGGGTGGTATTAGAAGAGTGTCCTCCCGATTATCAGACTGCTCTGTGTGCATATTTGTAGTGATTGAGCATACTCAGAAAATACGGTGTTTCCTACACATTGTAGGTTCTCCATAGAGGTGCAGGTTGACTGAACATTACATTGTTTACAAAGTAAATACAATTTGGAACCAGCAGATTGAGTGTGATTCCAATGTAACAACATTTTGTGTTTGTGCACTAGTATTCAAAGATTTACATCATATAACATGTTCAGGAGAACAATAACATAATCACATAGCTAGGTGTTAGATTGCTACCATAAACCACATAAGTAAGAATTTGGTTATGTGTTAAAAGTATTCCAAGTACTACAGAATTTGAAACCTGAAAACAGCACAGTGATTTACAGCAATCAGTGGATCTAAAATTGTGATACATGGCAAAAATACATCTTAAATTTCAAAATGTCCTGTATTTTACATATTTCACTATACTATCAGCAAACAACTGCCAATATATGAATAAGTAAATCAAGTGCAATACAGAAAAAACCCAAGTATTTTAAAATGATGAATTTGAACATTCAATAGCCTTATCCTATTGCGTAAAACTCTGACATGGGGCTTTCATTGATTAATTACTTGGGATGAGAGCCATATTCCTCTCATTTTCTCATTAGTCAGTCTCGATCCAGCTTTTAATCTCCTCAGGGTTCACTGCTACTAATGATTCCCTCCATTTAGCACAATTGCTTATTTTCTGTAAATCAGGCCTTTCTTCTCTGGTGAATTAATGTTGCACCAGTATGGAGAGTAGTGCAATAATAACATAACACCTCTATTTTCAGTACAGATTGTTGAATAAATTTTAATAGAGACTTATGTCAGTAAAGGAATTAAATAAAAAAATTCATTGATGATGATTACTTGTTTTTTCATGAAACAAAAGACTGCAGCATGCTAGAAAACTATACTTTATTATTCTCAGGAAAAAATATTAATTTTATTTTAAGTTATTTAACTTCAATATTTTTATATATAAATCACATAATTCATAATAAACTGATAAGAATTTTGAACTTTTTTCTTTCCAAGTAAAGTTTAATTTTCAAATTCTAAACTCTTTGTAAGTTTTAGCTTTTGCAAATCAGTTTGTGCAAATGGAAGATATTTTAACATAGCACGATAGCTGCAGAGGTGTGTAAAAGTCCTATCTCTATGTTTCTAATAAATAGACATATAATGGAACAACATAGACTGTCAGATAATTCTTTCAAACACAGCACAGTACTTCTCCATATGTTTAGCTCATGACAGTGAGACTTCTAGAAAAACAGACAGAAGTTAGTGCAGACTACATGGGGAAACAGATAACAGTCCTGACTTTGATATAAGCAAAAGTTTTACTGAAAAGTGATCATTTCTGAATAAAAGAGAAGCTGAAGCACAGGAAATTCCAATAGTGACAGCTATTGAGCTCCCTGAAATTATGAATTTAAAGTATGCTTCTTAAGTCTGTATACCTTAGGTTACTTAAATACACTTCTGTTCTCTTCCTATACCAATCAGGTGAAGACCAAATTCTTCAGTTAGATGTCAATAAGGGAATAGAAACTCTTGCAGGTTAAGGAGAGAGATTCATAGAGCAGCTTGAAGATTTTTACTTCTCTTAAAAGACAACTTCCTTTTCATCTTGCAAGAGAACAGTGACATTCTTCTTTAAACACACATAATTAAGCTTCATCTACGTATACAAGAAAACTATTAGAATGCCCGGAAAAGTAATTACTTTCTTTGCTCTATTCCACCAATTTTCATCTTAGTTTTATGAGGTATACTCTTTTTTAAATGATTTTTTCCCACGTACAAACTTAATATGAAATGGGTCTAGTTCTTAACACAATAACAAAAATATATATTTTATATTTTCTCATTTATTAATTCTTTAACTGCACAATAAGTTACAAAAAGGAGTATGGTATTGGTTTGATATTAAAAATCTGTTTACTGTAGTTCAGGATAACTGTAGAGAGAGAGAGAAATGTAATTTAAAATATTTCCCCAGGTTAATAATAGCCTAATCTGGGGAACACTGTGCACAATTGACATGCATTGCAAAGCCAACATACCAAAGAGGAGAAAAATCCAAGAAAAAAATCCACATTTGTCTCAAGACTGTCCCTGAATGGCTTTTGCCATCAATCTGCCTGAGGTGGAGTTACGGTAAACAGTTCTTTTACCCTTAGTAAAAAAAAGAAGGAAATCAATAAAAACCAAGCGAACACCAAGAGAAGAAAGCCACAGCTCTGTCTTGACTTACAGTGAAGAGAATTGGTCAGAGAACACAGGGGAAAAGAAGCCTTTCCTATGGTTAGGGGACTGATGCAAATCCCTTTGAATTCACTGGGGAAAGACACAGTGATGATATTTACTAAGCGTTGGATCCAGCTCTTGGTGGATTACTGTATCATTGCATGTCAGCAGCAGTTAACATTTCCAAGTTCTAATCCTAACTGAATGATGTGTACTATGGTAAGTAAATACTGGGATGGATTGTCTAATCTCTCAGTATTTTCAGCCCTCAAATAACTTTCTTAAATCTAAATTCAAAATATTATAATATATATTCTTGGGGTGTAGATTAGTAGAATCAATGTTTCCGAATCTTCAATAGTTTACTTCATAATATGACTAGGTCTCCAATATTGACATCTACAAATCAAGATCTTACTGGAGAGTTAGGGACTGGAAATCAGGACAAGGAGGTGCAGAAAAATGGATTCATTTCATTTTTGAGTCTGTCTTTAAAAATAATGGTAATGTCACTGTCACTCTCATCCTGTCAATTTTTATTTTTTTAATAGTAGCTATAAAGATATATATTTAACATGAAAGATGTGCTGGTCATCAAAACAATATGAATTGAAATATTGCATTCAGTTTCATAAAAGAAAATTGTCTTTCAAAGTAAAATGAAAGATTTAATTCTGGATTTCCATTTCTAATCTGTAAATCATTACTATATCTTTGAATACCATGAACAATCATCTTTTTTTTTTTCAAATTTCAAAACATTGGTGAAATATCTGGAAGCTGATAATTTTATTTTAAAGTAAAATACATCAGAACTATGTTAAGAAAAAAAATCAGACCAAAAAATATTATTTCCTCCTACCAGCAGTGTTAGTTATAGTGACAAAGACACTAAATCCCATTTGCACTGTATAAGTGAAACAATGACTGGGAAAAATTAAAGTGAAGGAAAATCAATTTTTTAAATTATTATTATTATTATGTAGTGCTTCTATGTTAGCTATGGAGTTGTGCAGAGCATTTCGCATGTCAGGTATGTAAGATAACTACAGAAGTGTAATTACATGTAAGTTTTGGAAACATTACTACATTTGAGTAAAGAAATCAGACTTGATTTCTATTCACTCTCTGACAGGAACTGTATTTTCAAATATTACATAATGTGTAATGTAGGATCTTCTGTTGCAAAAGTTGAACAATATAATGAGCTGAAGCTCAGCAGATCAATGATGTCCATCACCTCTTCCCCTTTCTCTCCTTATTCCCCCTCTCAAGAGATAAAACAAGACTCTCTCATTCACGAATGAACAAAAAATTTCCCTTTTGTCATTTATGTCAGGGGTCTATTTCCTTGTGTCTAAACTTATGTATTGAAGAAACACAGAAAATTATTAAGGGAGTGCTAGTAGCACTCCCAGACATTGCACCTTAAGTTGAATATTGTATATGAACAACGTTAATTTATTTTATTTCTCACTGTGAAATACCAACTACTTCTAAAAGAAAGATTAATTAATTATTAGGGTAATTACTTTTCTGAGGGGAAGATCTCTGCACAGAGTAAAAATTTTGGCAAACAATTGGAGGATATATGTTTGCATAATAATTAGGCTTAGCAATAAATCAAATGTAACAATATTAAATGGAAATTCAGGCATTTAGGCACAAATGATGAGTGGTGGTAGAACACATGAGGATAATATATGCATGTCTGTCTTTCCAAGGCATTAAAAACCTAGACATTACAAGTGTTCCAGTTCGGTCTTCCAGGCCAGATTTGTATTTTGTTTTTCTAGCACAAAAGATGATGCTTACAGTCTAGAATGGTAGATGATGGAAATAAACATTTCTGACAAAAGAAAATGGGTAAACTATTCACATACATGATTCAGACAAATAGAGTGAGATGCAAAGCACAGTAAAGACATTCATCTTCATTGGGAATCAGTCATTAGATAACATTATGACAGATTTTTTTTTCAGGCATTATCTGTTGACAATAAGAAAAGTACTGTGGCATGTTTGACGTAGAGCATGATTTGGAAAACCTTTTCTATTTTCAATTCTTTTGAGAAAACCTGACATGACGTACCTAATATCTTCCAAATACTTTAAGTATTGATGTCATTTGTCATTTGTAATAAAACAATCATAATGGTTTTAGGATGTACAGGTCCAGGTCTCTGCTCTCCTTCATTTCACCTTGGCATTTACATTAACATCAGTGAATGCAACAGATCACAAAATCATTTTCTTTTCTCATAAAAGATATTTAATAAAATAATACACTTACTCAGGTCGTGGAATACCTAACTTCAGCTCCTTTAGGAATATAAGTGAATATGAAGTGTTCAAGGCAGAACTGGATGGGGCTTTGAGCAGCCTGATCTAGAGGGAGATGTCCCTGCTCATGGCAGAGGGGTGGGAATTATATGATCTTTAAAGTCCTTTTCAACACAAATCATTCTATAATTCTATGGTCAGGTAAACCAGACACTTGGTCACAGAACTTCTTCCTCACAGCCAAAAAATAATCCAGTCACAGACATATTGGCTAGATGTAACAGGATAAATTTGTTTTTTGCAAAAGAAATCAGTATGAGAAGATAATTTTTGACTGTCTTTATCATCTCATAAAGACAGGAGAATAGAAGTGTACCAGGAATTCAGGTTTACTATAGACCCACTTTCAGTCTACTTGGAAACAGGTGTTATTCAGAGCCCTCTTGCCTCAACAAAACTACATGCAAAAACAGTCACAGATTTATCATTCAAATCTTTAACAAATATACTCTGATAACCTGTTGTCCATAAAATCCTTTTATTTACTTGACTGAGAAATACAACCTCATCGTATGCTGATTCACACCAATTCTCACCTGAAATACTACAATGATTTTCTTTTTAAACCATTACAGTGTAGAGTATCTCATTTTTTACTCTTAACTAGTTACACAAGATGAGAATTCAAATCTTAGAACTGTCGATTTTCACACACTATGTCTCACCTAGCCATGAAGACTTTGAACAGCAGCTATTCCAGATTACTCAAAGTTTATGTATGTTATGTGAGATTCTGACAAGCTCTTTTTGCCTTACTAAAACTCATAAAAAACTAAAGCTATTAAAAAGCTTTAATTTTTATTTTTAAAACAAATATACAATTGCACTACTCTAATTTCAGGGAAAAATAATGTAACTCTAACTTTGCTCAAGAAAAGTACTATGTAATTCTTCTCATTCTTGGGAGCTAGAGACATCCATGTTAAAATTTAGCAAGTATCTATTCCACACAAGAAGGTGTGGACTCTGCAGAGCATGACACAAAGCTTGAGAGAAGTGTAAAATGTATAATTAGGAAAAAAAAATTAAAATCTGTTTGGACATTTATTTTAGCCATGTCTAGATTTTTGTGCATGTTTCTTAGAGTTAATGATCTCTGCAACAGCTGTGAGTGTCACCAGTTAGATTTTATTTATTGTATGCCAACGTAAGACAATGTAGTGTGTAAATACATGACAAGCCATCTGCACCGAACTGCCAATTACATACATATTTTAACATGAAAGTAAGTTGCTATTATTGCTATAATTTTATTATGTTCTTCAAGAAAAGTGCATAAGATGTCTTTCACTCAAACATCTGTTTAGAAAAGTGGCCAATTATATGTAATTATCCTGAGAAAAATAACATGTTTAAGAGAGAAGTAATACTACTGCACTTCATAAAATGTTGATTCAAGGGTTTCATTTTAGTTATGAAAACTAATTCAGTTATCTTAAAAAATATTATCATAAGAATATATCATATATTTCATCATCACATTCCACTCCAGAAAGAGAGGATTAATGTTATTGCCTGCATTGATCACTAAATATTCTTTGACATGATAAATGTCACTATGTGTTCCAATATCCACAGTATGGTCTATTTTCCAAGTGAAAATCCTAAAAAGAAAGTGTTTCTAGGGCTCAGAATTCTGTTGATGAGTTGCTGTTCTGATATAGTCCTGCATCCTTACATAGTGTGTTGTTTACAATCCTATATAGTGCTTCATTGTAAAGCACTTCTTTTACTGACTAAAGTAGACGGCTTAGGCTCTGTGGCTGGGAAGCTGAATAAGCAGATCAGCCATATTATACAGGTTAGGAACCATTTCAACAGAGGTCATACTGGCCAAGCTCAGTTTCATCATGGAAGTTAATCCTTCAGCCAATGACTAGAGTAAGCAGTTAATTAGGATAACATTGTTAAGAACTAGTTGCACTGAATATGTAGGTATATACCTGCAGACACACATGTATTTATATACACACATCTACACGTATATACAAATATATAAAAATGTCACTACAACACTTTCTGGGGTTTGGGTTATTTTACAGAAAGATCATTACATACTCTAATAGCTGGTTTTGCTATTAGTATTGGATATATAGATCTTATACAGTGCTACAGACCAGGGGAAGAGTGGCTATAAAGCAACTGAACATGAGCCAGCAGTGTGCCCAGGTGGCCAAGAAGGCCAATGGCATCCTGGCTTGTATCAGAAAAGGCGTAACCAGCAGGTCCAGGGAGGTTCTTCTCCCTCTGTACTCTGCACTGGTGAGACTGCTCCTTGAATACTGTGTTCAGTTCTGGGCCCCTCACCACAAGAAGGATGTTGAGTCTCTGGAGTGAGTCCAGAGGAGAGCAACTAAGCTGGTGAGGCAGCTGGAGTACAAGTCTTATGAGAAGCAGCTGAGAGAGCTGGGGTTGTTTAGCCTGGAGAAGAGGAGGCTGAGGGGAGACCTCATTGCTCTCTACAACTACCTGAAAGGAGGTTGTAGAAAGCAGGGAGCTGACCTCCTCTCCCAAGTGACAGTGGACAGGACAGGAGGGAATGGCCTCAAGCTCTGCCAGGGAAGGTTTAGGCTGGACATCAGGAAAGGGTCACTGGGCACTGGAACAGGCTGCCCAGGGAGGAGGTAGTTGAGTCACTTTCCCTGGAGGTGTTTAAAAGATGGGTGAATGAGGTGCTGAGGGGTATTGTTTAGTGTTTGATGGGAATGGTTGGACTCGATGATCCAGTGGGTCCTTTCCAACATAGTGATTCTATAACTCTATGAAAGATGTTGATGTCAGCAAATAAGCAGAAGAAATACATGGAGAAGATACTAATTAAAGATTACAAACAAAAACAAAAAACCCAAATAAAGTACAGGACCAAGGGCCTTCAGAAACATGTTTGTTTCTCCAAAAGGCCAAAGAAGGCATCTTCTTACCAGTCTTCCCCAGAACAATAACTTCCTCACCTTTCTTAGGGCCCTCCCACAGCTGATTGATTTCATCCCATCCCTCAGCTTTTCCTGACGGAAACCACCCAGTAGTTGCTGATGCTCCTCTCATGACTCTTGAGAGGAACCACATCTGATGCTGGCTCTGCTCCATGTCAAGATTTGTGGGACAGGATGAAAAATGGATTAAAAAGAGAGGGACCTGCATTAGATCTCTGCACAAATAGCTTTTCTGAACCAGGCAAAGGCATATACCTGAAATTAGAGATCAACAAAAGAAAAGTAAAAAATATTCAGCTCTCTTGTTCTGTAGCAAAGCAGCTGAAATGTACTCAAGGGTCGAAAAGCAAAAGTAAACCTCATCTGTGCTTTGCCTGTAGTCCTATGCTTTTATTTTTTGTCAGACTGCTTCAGGAAAAGGGAATCCAATGAAAATGTAACTCAGATGTGTCATTTAAAATATACAGAGATAAATCAATACTATCAGCAGTCATGGAAGGGAAAGTAAGAGTTGTTTCTGTCTTTTGTGTAAAAACCACTTTTTTTTCTGTACCACTTGAGTATGAAAGGACTTCATATAAGAGGAATATTTTCATTCTCTTCCATGGTATGTTATACTCTCCAATTTGTTCTTCTGGAAAAAAAAAGAAAAAGTGTATAAGATTGTTTTGTCATACTTGGCTTTAGGGATTATTTTATGATGGAGTAATACTTGGAAGAGATGACATTATAAACAATTTAAAATAAGATAGGAAAACAAGGGAAAGAAAAGATATACAGCAAACAATCCTGTAATCCAATGACTTACATATATTAACTTCAGTAAAAGTATCAAACACCATTTTTTTCTAGTTTTCTGTCCCTTGGAAAAAAAACTTTTTTTTTTTTAAGAAACTAATGAATGTATACAAGTAACTTCAATAAGCACAGGTGAATGTGTTATTTTAGACAACTGTACTTTAAGCTAGTTTCAGTTCTAGAAAATAACTTATTTTCTCCAAATACTACTAGTATTATTATGATATTGAAATGATATTCCTGGAACAGTTTCCAGTTTCTTTTTGTAAGTGATCTAGCCCACAGAAAGGAAAGACCTTTCTATGCTTATTAATATTCTTCACTTATTTTTATATTTTTTTATTGATAATCTCAATACATCTTAGCAAACTGTGACCTGTAATGCCCCTTATAACCTTTCTTAGCTCAGTGTCATGCTGGCAGGTGTATTGAGGAATATTTGGATGCAACTAATTCAGTTAATATAGTCTCTCAGCAATGCATGAAGTTGTAAAGATTTTATATTTATTTTTCATGTGAGTGTGTTTTTGTATTTTATTAAAGTATCTTCAGTTTCTTTCCAGGTTTTAGCAGTTCAGAGGAGACCTACACATAAAATGACTTAAAAAAAGTCAACTAATATATATACTTTTTTAAAAAGTCTTTGTCCAGTCACTAGATACTCCTGTGATATAACAGAAATAGTTGGGGAAAAAGAAACTTCCACATCCTTTCAGTGTGTATTCTTTACATGTACACAAATAAACAAGTAGGCATTTAAATAGGGTGTTTGTTGAAATTCTCTACTTCCCTGATTAAAATCTTGAATATATTGGAACTGGCTTTCTTACAGGCACAATGTCACTGAAAACTGGATTTATGCACAACACAGTATTTATTATCAGAATTGTGGCATCAATTCTATAGATACCACTTTTTCAGATATTGCAATATAGTACAAATAATTCCCAATATTTTAGTGAGTTGACAATACACAGTATCAAAAACAAAAGGAGAAAGAAGAGGTCCCCTTTTAAATATCTGATATTCTATTCCTGATTCTTGCTCTTACAAACTATCTTCTTAATCTTCACATTCCTCTATAATAATTTCCATAAAAGTCATGTCTTCACTATTTTTGCCTTTCAGATATGTGCTGCAATTATAAAACCAACAAAACCAAACCAGAAACACACAACACTGCAGTATGTATTACATTACACTTATTAAAATAAAAGTAACACTAACTGAAGATTGGGTACAAGAAATATGTTGTTTTTCATAGTTAAACAAAACATTAAATCTGAAGTTTTGCAAGCACAGTTACTTGGTAAATTCAATACTCTCTGTACCTAAATGCCTTGTATACAACTTATACTGTTTGTGTCTATGTCTTCTTATGTTAAAGTAATGTTAATGAGATTTTTCTCAGTAATATGAATTGTCTTACTCTGGGTACAAATGCACTTCTATCATTCTGACAGGCTATAGGAAGACTGAATTTGCTTGTTCCCAAGTTCGTTATTTAAGAAGCTTGGCATATGAGTGGGCAGCAGAGAGAGAAGGCTGATGTTTTTGCACAGACTGCTGTTCACCAGTTCTCAGGTTCTCCAGAGGTGAACAAAGTGGGGGCTGGCGGGGAGAGAAATCATGAAGATCAGGTAGGTTTCTTCAGAGTGGAACACTGACTAAAATTTAAGAACCAGTGACTCGTAAGAGGTTAATATATAGTTCATGTGGCACAAATCCTGAATGAGAATTTTCTGAGAGGAACCCAAATCTCTTTGGTTGGTAAGGTGAGCACTCCACTCTCTGAAGATATGAAGGACAGAAGCTGATGCTGCACACTCAATTAAGAAAGATGTTGGATAAGGAACACTATTTCACATGGGATATTTGAGTGGCCTTAGAGGGTGGAGATAAGGAAAGGACACCCACTAACATTGAGTCTAGGGTCAGGTTACAGATTGCCTTTGAAATCTTTAGTTTACTACTGTCTGGACTGTCTGCCCTATGTTGTCCCTTTTAATCAATTTTCCTGTTTTGGTTTACTTTACTTCCTAACAGAATATTATTTCGAGTGACGGGAAATCTAAAATAATTTGCTTTCTACAGCTGAGAACTGATGAAAAAGAAGTTCCACTCTAAAGCTTTAGAAACCTTCAGGACTTTGTAGGACAATATTGTAGTTATTTCCTTGTAAATACAATGAGAATTATAGGGTAATGTTACTACATTTAAATCTGTCACATTGAGGTTTGTAAACAAGTTTCCTTTTAACACTGATTTATTATCTAAGCAGAGAGAGACAACTGTTACTTAAGATGTAACTTGTCTACCCAGTCACATTTGGAATTGGAAACTGCAGCAAAACACAATTGTTATTTAAGGTCTAACTTGCCTCACTGGTCACATTTGGAAGCTGTTTCTGTCTACAGTGACTCTATTGCCTTCCTGGTAAATAATGCTCTGGCTCCCTTGAAATTGCTTCAGCTTCTCTGCATTCTCTATGGAGTTCTCTGGAATTAAACTAGACCTTTTTCTTTTTTTTTTTTTTTTTTTTTTTTTTTTGTATTTAACTATTCTTTTTTTTTTTTTTTTTTTTTTTTTTTACACCTTTCTTTCCCCCTCCTGGTTTTAATTAAAACACTGAACTAAGAAGTAACTCTTTTTTCTTTCCAATTCAGTTGTTGCCTTTGAGTGCTTTTGTAGCTTACTTACAAAAGTTAATGAAAACTCTAATAGCAGAAGCAGGAGAAGCAGTATGGTGAAGATTAACTGAGAAAAGTGGCATTCTGACTCTCTGTTTCACCCTGAACAGAATAAAGGCGAAGATCAGGATGTCTCCAGGTGCAGATCAGGTGCAGAGGATACCCCAGCTGCCTACAAAGCAGGGTGTGCTAGAGCGTGGAAGTGCAAATTGATAATATTGGTCATTGTACTTTATCTGCTGTAACACAACGAATGTTTCCATGTATCTTATTAACTGTAAATGAAAAACAATATTGCAGGGGCTTTGGGTGTGCTCTTAGTGCTAAGAATCTATCTGAATTTCCATAACATGCCTTCTGCTGTTACTTGCTTAGACACAAAAATTTACTGTGAACTATAAATTAACATGACTACTCCATTTTTACAGCTTTTTCTCTTTTTCCTTCTTTTTTTACAAAGACATAAATTATGAAATTATGGATGAGTCAATGTATACAGCCTTACCTCTGACTACCTTAGATACAAGAAGTTATTAATAAATTTATTACATATCATTCCAATTATTTCTGTGATAACGTTACACATAATAAATTGAAGTGAATGTGCCACATTTTCACTCCATTCAATAAACAATTAGAAGGCAAAGTTTGGCTATTTGGAATCCTTTTTTTTAAAAGAAAATAGTTCTGGATGAGATTTTTTTTTCCTCTCAGAAAATAAAATCTACTGGGCCAAAAGATACTTTCAATAGATTTCTCTAAAATATATTTCACTAAAATACAGCAAAATTTATTTCTGCTTTCACTTGGATTTTATTTTTTTCATCAGAATGTTAGAGTTGCTTTTTTAAGTCACATCAAAAATCCAGTGTTGCAGTGACAGTAACAAGAGCTGTGTCCAGTGTCCTGTATGACAATCGGGGTACAATTTATACAGGAAGAACGATGTTCCCCCTAGTGCACCATTTTGGCAATCCTTCATTAGTGCTTGTAATTAACTGACAAAAATGGACATATTTTTCAAATTTTTTCAGCTTTGACTCATTCATATTTTGTCTTTGCTTTATAAAACTGAGTCTCATAATTGGACTATTATTATTATTATTATTTCTGTAAATAGTCTACTGCTGTCAGTTTTTATTAGAGTGGTTTACCACACTTATGTCTTATATGACCTGTAGACATCAACATTGTCCCTGGAGAAATCCAGGGAGTTAACAGTTCTTTGTTGACTTCATCTCTCTTTACAAAGAAACTGTCCCCAAATTCTGCCATTCTTGTTTTTCTCTGAACCTTTAATTATTATATCAAATGAAATAATTGTAAGCCTTTAATACAAAACAAAACTAAGAAAAATGCTGGGAAAAGAATATTTTACATATATTATATACTTCTTAAGAATAAATATCAAGGGAATACTTCATTTAAAAAAAGGGAGTGTCCATTGTAAGCAGTATGAATAGAACAGTTAAAAAATGCCCTGTAAATTACATGGCTTTTTAAGGGAAGGGGAAATATTTTTCAGTTAGTATCTAATAAGCAGCAATACATGATTTGTATCATGAGAAACATTAAAAAGTTTTTATGGTTATAGTGAATTAAATTTAAAATGTAATTCCATAAGGTTAGAATAAGTCATTATAAAATTTTGTGCTAGTTAGATTTGGTTGAGTTTATTTTGCACATTTGCAAATCTGTTAAAGCTCCTGAAAGCAGGACTTTTTCTTATTAATGTCACAGATACCTTCCTGGAATATGCTCCAATACCATAGGACTTGGATTATAAGTAGGATCTGGAATAGCATCCATGAATATAAGGTTGCAAGATTGTATCTGGGAAATGTTCATGTATTTTTTTTTAAGTTGAGATCTCAGTAAACATCTAGGCAATAAAACAACTTTAAAATATCATGTTAGTATCCTGGATTCAGTTATTTGCCTTCAAACAAATTTCCATACCACACCAAAAGAGTTAAATGGAAACAAACTTGTTATTATATTTGCTGGTTTTTCTAATACTGGCTAATGAAATGTCAGTGGAGCATCTCATGTCCAGCACTTACAGTGGAGATTAATTTTAGGACAGTGAGCAATTTCAGATATCTGCTGTAGCTGTGTACTATAGAAACAAGATCCTCCTAAGAGACAGTGTTCTCCTGTGTTCTGTTTGGTCATAGTGCCATTATCAATGCAAACAGATAGGTGAGGGATTTGATCACACTGACTTCAATCTGATGCATCAAAGACATTTTATTGAGTTTCTTTATAAAACCTTTTTAGTTACATAACTTGGTGCCCACNTACAAACAGCATTTCTTTTATTGATATTAGGAGCAAAAAGATAAACTAGATTCCAGTTAAGTCAGTAGCTGAGAAACTGGGACATAAGTCAATAAATGCTTAGTATCTGAAAAATTCCTCACTGTGCGGTTTCAAATTTGGTTTGCACTGACTCTGCAGAAGACAAAAGTCATGTTCTTATTTGCCATTTGATTTTGTTATATGCTTATACTAAAATAAATATTTTCTTTCTAACCTTGTTTAAAAATAAATAAAAAATTAACACTTCTCCAACTAAAAAGGCTGTAGGCCATAATACCAGCATGATGTCTGATCCAGGAAATGCAGGAAATTACCTACTTTGTAGCTAATAACAAAGCTTTTTTTAAAATTTTCAGATTAAGTAATTAATGGTAAATTTAAGAGAAAACAATGTATGTGCAGCTATATTAAATGCATCAGTTATCACAATGTCTAACAATGTATGCCACACTTCAGAGTTTAGCTGATCAACCTACAAGATTTACCTCTTCTCTTTCCACAGCTATAGGACTCTGATTTATTCTCCCTAGCGTTTTGCTCCTTCATCAAATGGAGTATGAGAATGTACACATAATTGAAGAGAAACCAAATGTGGGGTTTGGCTTTGATCCATGCAAACCTGATAAGAAAGAGGAAAAGATTTAGCTAAATGGCAATACCATGACACTAACATGTGCTGTAGGTGATTGAAGATAACAATTCTGAACTTCCATTTCTAACTTCTTGAGGAAGTAGGTAGTTACCTGTGTAGTTATATGTGCTGTTAGCTAAGTGAAATTGCTCAGAAGAAAGCCAAAACCTGCAAGTCAAGTGAAAACTTTAAATTACTTTTATTTCAGTATTTCAGACATTGCTGATTTCTCTCCTGTATGCTGAATACTGAATCTGCTGAATGCTGGAGATTTGTGAGTTATTTCTTAAAGTTTTAGGCCACATGGAATACCTGGGGTTTTTTTCATTACTTCATTTAGATGAGGGAAGGTCACTTCGGTCATCTTCTCAAAGCAATAATGAATTATCTTTTATGCTATTATAATATACCAATATTTTTTTTCTATTTCCTCAGGGTTACCCTGTCTCTACAGGAAGGTGATGCCATATGAAGAAGACTGATGAGAAACACATTTCAAGGAGCAAGAGGCCAGTAGTTGCCTACCTGACTGAGGACCATCTGACCAGCAAGATCCCTTGGCTGACTGCAGTGGGAAAAGTGAGCACATTCCTGCTTAGTGCTGATACCATGCTAGTCCTGGCATATCACACTGTATACTGGCAATGAACATGATAATTATTGTATGGTCATCAGCTGCTTGTATGATCCTACTTTCTAGACTCTTTATCAGTAAGGATATTAAGGATCTGAGATGACAGGGATGTTACAGGCTCATCTCAAATAATTTATTATCCTCATCTGTCTTCCTTATCTAAGCTAGGCATTAAAGATGAGCTGGAAAGACATACATCTCAATGTTATGTTGGTTTTTTTTCTGATTTGTTTCACTTTTCTTATTTTTTTCTGGTTTAAATCCTTTGTTACTTGGAGTTTAATGATCTTTAACAGTTTGGTTTAATGCAGGTGAGGGACTTTTGTGCTGGAATTCAAATGTTTGCTTAACAGCTTATTAAGTCTCTCTGCCTGAGATAATGAATCAATATCCTGTATAGATTTTATTGCTATTTAAGCTGACTGTACTGCAAAAATACTTAGTGATTTCCAAATGTGCAATAGTCTTGGCATGATGTTAATGGTTTCCCAGTACTCTGAAAGGATGCCAAAACTCATGAAACCAAGTATGTGGCACAGACCCCTTTATAGTACATCAGGAATATTTAAGACCTCCTATATAATATGATATGTCTTGATTCTGCTACAGACTCACATCTGACACAGTTCTTAAATTTTAATTATAGTTAAAATATGGGTGTGAGAGAAAAGGGAGGAAGGGAAAATGTATTCTAATCCGTTTTGTGCTTTTCAGCTTTATCAGAAAGTAACATTTCTATCTAAAGTGAAAATTAAGTGAATGTTTCAGGACATGTGAAACTGTATTGGTTAGCATGATTAAATATGGTGATGTTCATAACATTCAAACACTACTCGAAGTATTGTAATTGAACTTAGTGTGGTCAAGCAAATGATGCTGGAAGAATTTGAAGCAGCATACATGCTGTAGTGACACTGGAAATACTGAAAGAGCACATGAAAGTGCAAGGCTGCCTTCAACATAACAAGAGATCAGGCAGTTACCTAAGCAAAAAATGTTGTGGTTGTTGATTTTGTGAATGACCTTTGCACCACTGGGAGGCATATTTCTCTTAAAGTAGCAAGAACTTTACTGAGAGCATGCAATATATTCAGACTAAAATAGATATCAAGTCAATTTTATCTGTAAATACTATGACTTGTATCTATTATTTTGAAAAAAAATCCTAGATGAATAGATAGATTAATTACATTATTAAGCTGCAGAACTGCAGAACCATTCTTCTTAGAATAAAATTTGGCGCTTATAAACTTTAAATAGGTAAAAACATGAGCACAAAAATGTATTTATCAAGGNCTTACTTCAAACTCCTTTCTCCTCCCTGCTTTGTTCTTAAAAATATTTATTATTCTAGTCTGTCCTTCATCATATCCTTTCATTTTCCTTCTTATTTTCTTCCATCACTACTCTCCTTTTACTCCTTAACTTTTTCATTCTGCACTTGAGAATGATAAATAATAACATTGCATAAGGGTATTATTAGTAGGCTTTGTATTCTGACACATTTGCATTTACTACTCAGCTGGTTTAGCTGTAGGGTTGTATGTCCATTTTTTATTGGTGATGTGGATATGCAGCCTGGTGGGTCATTCTTAGATCTCAGGATAAGTCATGTATGCTTTGGGAAAAACTACCATTGCGCTGCTATCTTGGTGGCAAGTGCAGTGATTCATGAAAACTGAAATTGTGCTTTAAGCACTTAATAACTGGTTTATGGTTACTTCAGGCTTCATTGCCAATAGAAACATGTGACAATAGATGAGAATACGACATAGTATTTTGAATAGACTGCCATATGAGGAAAGTAACCCCTGAGTCAAAAAATTTCCTTTGCTGGTCACTTATGTAGTTCTGAAGGTAAGCAATAGGAGTCCTTTTTCGAGGAGCTATGAACTCCTCTGAGATTTATTTCTGCTGTGATGACTTTGTTTACTCTGATTTTACCTCACTAAGAAAAAAAAGGAAACAGCCATCTTCCAAGGAACTTCATATGAACCACAAACTGCAACACAGTGTCTAGCAAGGTAACATGAAAGAAGATTCCATAGTTCAGTTGTTCAGAAGGCATTTGTGCTCAGAAATGATACCTTTGAAACCAGGATTAGGAACAGTGCCATTTGAGGAGATTGGAAAGAACACCCAATCTTATATTCAAGTTTGATTTTAAACCCTAGGGAAAGCCATATGCAGTGACAGAAAAGAAAAGGTGGGTCATAAAATGGACTATTGAATTACTTTCCTAACACTTAGTAAATTCACACTGGTTATGTACCATGTCCCCTTAAGCACTTAGGAACCAAGAAGATAAAATCATAGTTCTTGCTTGCCAAATCTAACATAAATCAAGAAAAGCCCTGAAGACTTTTTTTCAAAGCCTCAGTCAAAAAGGAAGATGTATGGAATTAGCCAGTTTTTACACTAGAGCCAGTAGGGATTTAATCTCATTGACCTGAGGTACTGAACGAACTATTTCTCACAGACATTTGATGCATGGGAGAACTTCAGAATACACGTGAGGATGCAGGCAAGTTTCTTGGTCTTTTGACCAAGAGATTGAATGCACAATATCAAGAAGAGCAGAACTCTAGAGGTTTAGTCATTTGGAAGATTAAGAATGTCCTCTCCACCAGCTGTAGGTGCACATATCGCAGAATTATCATCTTCCTGCCAATATGGGATTGTTTCAAAGAGCGCATTTTCTAGCACTGTGCTCAACCTGTTTTAAAAGCATGAGCTTTTGTAGATGAGCAAGTATTTCTTCTACAGCCTGCAATAGTAGTTTTCTGTGTCGGTAACAGAGATTTGCTTGTATTACCTTCCTAGTTTCCGCCCTTAAATCTTTTAAAGAAAATGTTCAAAGGCACAGAAGATTGCCAGGAAAGAAAGTTATTGGAGATTACCACTGCATTCCAAAAGAGTTATCTACTTGGTTAGCTCCTGATTCCTTTCCTCCTTTTCCTCTGTCTTAATTCCTTAAACACTTTTTTTTCATTTTTTCCCTCTGAATTCTCCTTTAGCTTTTCTGTCTCTCTCTGATGATTGGAATCAAGTACTTTGACAGAATGATCATCAGTTAGATGTCAAAAGTAATGTTTTCAAAACATCTTAATCAGCTCAGCTTTCAATACGAAAATTGCAAGTTTCTCCTATATTTTCCCTTCATATATGAAGAAAGGAATTATTAATACTTAAGAAGTTGAGTGGGTTTATTTTTTTTAGAAATACCCTAAGATGGCTGCCATTTTGAAAAACTAGCAAAGGAAACTACCAATAGTAAAGAAAAAATAATATTTTTAGTCTTTCTACCTTTTACTTAGTATTATCATTAACAATTACTAGTAACGAGTATACCACTTGTACAGAAGATCAAAAAAATAAAAGGGGCAAATTTACTCTGGGGACAAGTTAATGCCCTTTTCGTTGAATGTCGGTTCACTCTTCAAGGAAAAGAAGGATATGACTTTTAGTTGATTATTTTTAAAGAAGAGATGATATAAATGATCAAAATAAATTTAGTTTACTTTTATATCTTTTTGTTAAACTAACATTTTTGGTCTAGAAAGAAAGCATAAGTAGAAATTAGTTTATATTTCCTATCAAATTGGTAGTACCTGGATTTTTTTTTGACATAACAGTAGAAATATAGGCTTCATAAGAGCCTGAAATGTTCTTTTTTTTATTATAATTTCTTGGATAAAGGGAAGAACATTCATGAGGTTCACCGAGGCCTAGTGCAAGATCTTATGCCTGTGTCAGGGCAATCCTTGGTTTCAAGAGAGTCTGGGGGTTGATTTAATTGAGAGTAGCCTTGCAGAGAAGTGTTTGGAGGTACTGGTAGACAAAAAACTGTACATGAGCCAACAGTGTGTGCTTACAGCCCACCAGGCCGATCGTATCCTGGGCTGCATCAAAAGAAGTGATGCCAGCAGGTTGAGGGAGATGATTCTGTCACTCAGTTCTGTTGAAACCTCACTTGGTTTATTGTGTAGAGCCCTGGGGCACTCAGTACAAGAAGGACGTGGATTTGTTGGAGTGGGACCAAAGGAAAGCCACAAAAATAATCTGAGGGCTGGAACACCTCCCTTATGAAGAGAGGCTGAGAGAGTTGGGGTTGTTCATCCTGGAGAAAAGGTTGCAGGAAGACCTTACAGTGGCTTTCCAGTACTTAAATGGGCTTACAAAAAAAGCTGGAGAGGTACTTTTTAGCAAGGCTTGTTGTGACAGGACAAGATATAATGGTTTTAAACTAAAGGATGGTAGATTTGCACTGGATATAAGGAAGACATTTTTTACTGTGAGGGTGGTGAAGCACCGGAACAGGTTGCCCAGAGATGCAGTGGAGGCCACATCCCTGGAAACATTCAAGTTCAGGTTAGAAGAGACTCTGAGCAACCTGATATAGTTAAAGATGTCCCTTCTTTTTGCAGGGGGGTTGGACTAGATGACCTGTAATGGTCCTTTCCAATCCAAAGCATTCTATGATTCTATGAACCATTTTGTTGTTGTTGTTTGTTGTTTTTGTTGTCTATCTTAGATAAATAGAGAAATAGAAGACAATATTTTTCTCATTTGAGTGTTCATAAATTCATGGTATGAGGAAAGAAAACATGGTATTACATTCTGAGCAAGACAACAAAAATGAGGGTGATTACAGAAGTAATTACAGAAGCTGAATTTCCCATTATGCTCTGAAGTGATTTATTCCATATATTTAGTGGAACCTAGACCTCACTACTCAGGAAGGGCTTATACTTGCCTATACTTGGCTTCCCATGCCATTTCAGATGTACTGTTTGTCCTTCCTACTTCAGGACAGAGCTGTATCAGGGGTAGTTTGAGAAAAGGCTCTATTTTTTCTGTACTGCGATACGTATCATGGACCACAGAAATATCTAAATTAAACCTGTCAACTTAAAATGTGAACAGTTCCTCAGTTACTAAAATTTTATAGTGTATTTAGCACTATTTTCTGTATAAAAGAATACATAACATTTTGCCTACTCTTTCTGAAATTGATAGGAAAAAAATATAGGACAAGAGATAATTTATTTCTTAAGAACAGAAAGAAAATGACAATTTCTGAACAATTTCTCCAAATTTGTGAGGTAGATTTTTTTTTTTATCAGTGGAAAGTAGTTTACAATGGAATTCACGAATGGAATTAATCCTCAAAAGTAGAACGGCTTGACAGACATCAGTACTTGGAGAACAATTCTAAGCTATCTACTGCTTCTTTACATTCAAATGTGTATGCAAATTTAAGAAACTTGAATGCAACCCATTATGACATTTCTTCATAAGTTTCACAAGGGGAAAAAAATGCATGCATGTCTGTGGTTTTTTGTCTGTTGTTGGCTTTTTTGTCGTGTGTTGGTTGTTTGTTGTTTTTTTTAACATGTTATCAAGCAGAAGTCAGCCATTGAAATAAGCTCCCAGTTTTTGAAACAGACTTTAGGGGTTTGTCTCAGTGTGTGCTTTCAGTGTGTGCTTGGAAATTTTTATTGTGAAAGGAGCACTAAAAATGTATGTGTTGATAATAATCAGGACTCATTCCTTGCTGACTATTGCAAGGATGGATAATATAGGCAAATATAGGAAGAACAGACTCTTTTGTAAGTTGAAGTGTTAACATAATCTCCTTAGGGATGACTTGTGTGGAAATGTAGATTTTCTGCTTTTAATTCTTAAATAAAGTATTACATTAAGATTGTTTTGAATTTGGAATGATATTATCTTCAATTTATTTCAACCAGAACAGATGGTCTGAAATGATGTTAATCTGAATCTGTCTTTTAAATTACAACACTGACTGGAGTTTCAACACTAGATTGATTAGTACAAAGAGAATATGAAAGTGAAATAAGCAGAGAAGTCTTAAAAAGTGCTGAGGAAACTAAAATTTAATTCCTCAAATATTATATAAGATGTGATACTTAAGATATTATTTTCACTAAATCCATTATTATCTTTTATTAATAAAAAATGAAACAATGTATCAGAGAATAACTTTAAAAATACTATTTCAATCATATACAAAAATAGGTTTGCTTTATATCTTAGAATGTCAGTGTCGTCAGCATGGTGATAAAATAGGAAGTGCCATGATGATCATTAAGCAAGACATAAAATTAGTTTTATGTACCTCAGATTATAGTCTCATTCCAGCTATAGACTCTGTGTCTTTGACATGACTGCAGGTTATATGGTGAATATACGTTATATGTAACTCTTGTTTTGTTTTTCAAACTTCTTCATGGCATAACAACACATAATTTCTTCATTTCCTGAGGAATTTATTTGTATTTTAGGTCTCTAGACCTATATTAGACTGTAATATAAGCCCAGTATAAGAAATAATAAAATGAGCTACTATGAGCACATATAGTGAAAGCTCAGCTGTCAGCTTGTCTTCATCTGTGAAAGGCAAAATGTTAACTTTCCCCAGTTCTCAGTTGTTCTAATTTCTGTCACGACCCAAACATTTAGACATCAGCTGATTAGATAGCAATGGCATATATACCTTGCCTAAGCAGAAGCACCAGGCATCGTCTCAGATTATAATCAGGTACTGAATAGGTAGGTCTGTAGTGACAGAGGTATATCAGAGATCCTGTGCCACATATGCAGTATCACCTGAAAGCAGAACAAGTGATGGCAGATGTGTTTAGGTATCTGAAATGAGACATTGACTAATGGATATCACATCCATAAAAGGAAATTACTCTAAGAGAAAGTAAAACATCTACAAAGACAAATTCACTATACTGTTCTTTTTCCACCAAGCAAGCACTAGCTTTCCATAAAGCAAGAGAACCCCTTCCTTACTTCAAACCAAAGGATAAAGAAAGAGGAGAGATGCTGGAATAAGACATCAGCTACCTCTATGCTTTTACAAGTTGGAATGTGTGTGATGTCTAATAAATTATACCAAATTGAATCTAATACCCTAGGGTTTTTTTTGCTGGTAGATTTTATTAAAATAACTTACATAGAAGAAAACACAATATATGTTAGAAGAATACAGAACTGCAGGAAAATGTTTCACAGAGATTCAGACAATGAAGATCCTCTCAAACATGCTTAAAGAAGCTTGAGAACTCCTGGTAATTTGGCCTTTAGGCTCAGAATAAAAAGTAACTTTGAAAACTGCCAACATTTTATATTTATGATTGGAGAAATAGCTGGAGGGTAAATCTGAGTGAAGAAAAACTAGTCATACTGTGTCAATTTATTCCAGCCTTCTTTTCTTGAATATTTCTAGAATTATAATCATATCTGTAATTTAATTAACATCTTTAAATAAGATTATGGAAGAGAGATTATGAGTTTTGATTATTACATAATCACATTTTGAGTGGTCATTCCCATAAAGAACTTCTCAGGTTACTGATTATTTGATTAAACCTCTTTCCCCTTCCTCAAAATGAACTAAAGTTTCTTCAAGTCTGATGAAGACAGGCAATTAGATTACAATAGCTTTAATGAAACTACTTGCTGTAATATCAAAATACACCTTCTTTAACTAGCAGTGAAGAAATTGGAGAAATTCATTATAATTGCTACCCTTCCACATATTCTTTACTTCTCCACAGACATCAATTAATATTTGATTCCGAAAGAACTACTTGTTTTGTTGTTGGAAATGTCCATCCTATGTAGCATTTTAAGAGAGAGAAAAATGGGATTGTTCACCATATATTTAACACATAAATGGGATGAATTTGTGGAATACAATAGTATGTAATGAAGTTACAAGTTTCAAATCAGTTCCTGTCTTAACTGGGGATTACATACTGCATACTTCCTGATTTGCGATGAAGCAACAGACCCGTAGTTGTACATACTGTACTACATTGCCAAAAAAAATTTCTCCATCTCTTAACATGTGGCCAGTGAACCCTTCAGTCTACTTAATAATTGAACCATATCATACCTAAAAAACAACGGGCAGGGAAGTTAACTTTTCTCTTGGATTGTGTATTAGGTGTGGTAGAGATGGAGTTCATTTTACCTGTGACAGCCTTCATAGTTCTGGATTTGTATTAATCTCTAGAAAAGTGCTGAGAACACAGTAGTGTTTTGACTGCTGCTGAGCAGTGCTCCCACAGCATCCAGGCTGGGTTTCCAACATTCCTTCCTCTCCAGCCAGGAAAATGCTCAGCTAGCTGGCCTTATCAAGGCCAGAAAGAAAGATGCAGGCAAGAAGCTATTGCCCTTGGGCCACAGCAAAGCTTCTAGGGCTTTCTGGATAGTAGCTCTGCCATGTCAGAGCATCACTTTTCCTGGAAGAAATAGGAATCCTCTTGTCAGAGCTGGTGGCTGTTGGCGTTCCTGCGGTGGGGAGAGGGAAGTGAAAGAGAGAGCAGCACTGCCTGGGATATGGTCATTGGTCACATACCAGGCAAGAATGTTTGCAGGGTGCCTTGAACCCGCTGTTGTTGCTGCACTTGCAGGCTGGATGCAACTGAATAAATGGGATGGGCTTGGCTTTCCAGAGTCATCTCGCACCCCCTTCCCAACTCAAACCAGCTCTGCAGGTCTTTTGGCTCTGAAATACTTCTGTCTTCCAGTGAGTGTTGCCAGTTAAAGCACTTCTGAGTGTGAAGCTGATGTCTGGCTGTATGACTGTTACTGGTGCACACTTCATGCATGTATGTGTGCACGTCCAACTTCTGCTCACAACCAAAGCACCCCATGGAGCATTTGACTGGGGACATCCCCTGTGCTTGTTGGTTGTGGTCCCTAGGAGTATTTCACTGACTGCTTCTTTCACAGGCTGATTTTTTTTCTCAAAAAGAGAGCACCCTGTTCCACCTCTGTTTCTCCTTCTAGAAAATAAAGAGCACCCAGGCTTTCCTTCATCCTGGACCACTGCACACACATGTGGCACCCTTCCATGACCTTTGTTAGGCTTGTCAGCTTCACCTCCAGCCCTAGGGATGTAATGGAGCAAAAGAAGCTTGAAACAACTTCCAGTTTGTCCCACAAAGGACAAGAAGGTGATGGGGAGTAGTCCACACAGTTTTACAAACTAAGAAAATTCTGTCTTATACCATATCGCACATGATGATTCCCCTACTAAAATGTTCATCCACAGGTTTCTTATAAGGCCCATTCATTTACTGGAAAGCTACAAGTGTCCTTAGAGTCTTCTCTTCTCTGGACTGAACAACAAAATTCTCTGAGCCTTTCTTTGTGGGAGATAAATTCCATTTCTCTGGTAATTTTTGTGGTCTTCCTCTGGACCCACTCCAACAGTTCTGTCCCTTTCTTGTGCTGAGGACTCCCGAGTTGGTTGCCATAGTCCATGTGGGATCTTACCAGAGGGCAGAATCACCTCCCTCAACCTGCTGGCTGCACTTCTTTTGATGATGTTAAGTGTATGTTCAGCTTTCTGGACTGCGAACAGAGATTGTAGGTTTATGTCCTTTTTTTTATCCACAAGTACCCCCAAGTTCTTCTTGGCAGAGTTGCTCTTAATCCCTTCATCCAACAGCATGTATTGATACCAGGGATTCCCCCAACCAAGGTGCAAGACCTCATACTTGGCATTGTGGAACCTCATGAAGTTAACACAAGCTCACCTCTCAAGCTTGTTTCCAGGTCCCACTGGATGGCATCTTGTCCCCCGGGTGTGTCAACTGCAGAACTCAACTTGGTGTTGTCTGCAAAAATGCTCAGGGAGCGCTCAATCCCACTGCCTATGTAACTGATAAAGATGTTAAATAATTCTCCTCCCAGTATGGATACCTGAGGGACACTGCTCATCACTAATCATTCACTACCCTCTGAACGCAACCATCCAACTGACTCCTCATCAACCAAAGAGTGCATCCACCAAATTAGATGAGAATGTTTAATTTAGAGAGAAGGAGAGGGATTTAATTTAGAGAGATGTGTGAGGGATTTTGTGGAAGACCTTACAGAAGTCCAGATAGAAGGCATCTTTATCTCTTCCCTTGTTCACTGATGCACTCACTACATCACAGAAGACCACTAGATTGGTCAGGCAAGACTTGCCCTTGGTGAAGCCATGCTGGCTGTATCAAATCCTTCTCTACCCTCCATGTGCTTTAGCGTACCTTCTAGGAGGATCTGTTCTGTGATGTCCCCAGGCACAGAGGTGAGGTTCACAAGTCAGTAGATTACAGAATCACTGAACCATAGAATCATTTAGGTTGGAGAAGATCTTTAAGGTCATTAAGGCCAACTGTAAACCTAATACTGCTAAGTTCACCACTAAACCATGTTCCCAAGCACCGCATCTACATGTCTTTTAAATACCTTCAGGGATAGAGACTGAAACACTTCCCCAAGCAGCCTCTTCCAATTTTTAACAACACTTTCAGTGAAGTAATATTTCTTAATACCTAGTTTAAACATCCCCCTGGCACAACTCGAAGTCATTTCCTCTCATTCTATTATTTGTTACTTGGGAGAAGTAACACCCACCCCGCTACATTCTCCTCTCAGGCAGCTGTAGAGAGTGATAAGGCCTCCTCTCACCCTCTGTTTCTCCTGAATAAACAACCTCAGTTTCCTCAGACACTCCTCATAAGACTTGTGCTCCAAAATTATGCTACCATTCACTTCTGAGCATTTGTGTACACAAACCTCCTGTCCAAGAGCACTTAATACATGTTTGTCAGCAGAGTTTGCTCAGTTCTTTTACAGCCTTCCCACTCTGATCTTTTAGTCTGATTTCTAGCAGCAAACCCACTTGTATAGCCAAGGTTAGCATTGGTCTAGTCCTATGCGCCTGTCTTGGAAGATATCTTTACACTGCAGCATTATCTTCTCGTACACTTTGAGCCTCTCTTTTGTGCGCAGTGAGGGCAAGATGGACGATGTAAAGCTGTATTGGTTCTGGCTGGGATGGAAAGTTAACTTTCACTATAGCAGCCCTCATAGTGCTTTGTGTTTATAGCTAAAAAAATTTTAATGACATGCCAATTTTTTGACTGCTGCTAAGCAGTGCTCCCACAGGATCAAGGCCACCTCTCCAACATCCCTCTCACCCCCAAAGACCAGCAAGCAGAGGGAGGGAAATACTTTGGATAGGATATAACCAGGACAACTGACCCAAAGTCACTGTCGTGATGAGCAATAAAAGCTAAGAGAATGGAGGAGGAGGGGGAGCCATTTACTATCACAATGTTTGTCTTCAAAAGCAACTGTGCATGAGCTTTGTTTTTACTTTATTAAATTGCTCTTAGCTCAACACATGAGTTCATTTTCATCATATTTTCTTCTTCCTTGTCCTGCTGACAATGGGAGTGATAGAGCGGATGGGTGGGTGGCTGGAATCTTTGCCCCTTTTCTTCCAACTTCCATCATTATCATTAAAGTCTTTTTACATTAACAAGGTTTTTTTATCCCTGCCTGCAATCATATGTTTTTATATCACTTTTGGTCTTACAGATCAGATAGTTTGGTTTCAATTTACATTCATAGAATGTCAAGTTTCTTAAGGTGAAAGCAACATCAGAAGATAACCTATACAGTTCCCAGGGATGAGCAATGATACTCATGCTTTTCTGACAGACTTGTTCATTAATTGCACTTAGTTTACCTATCTTAATTCTAGCTACTGCAAATTAGTCATGCCTAATTTCCATCTGCAAGGAATGGAGATAATTTCAGTTTTAGATGTCTTAGCAGAAACTACAGTTACAAGATAACGACAAAGACCATAGAATTGATTTGCCGTTGTGTCATCATTAATACAATCTTCCTGAATTTCCATGAATTTCCCTCTATGGAAATATGCAAAAGAATAATGTGTACTCATGTACTCATTTACTCATGAATTTATTTAAAATATTGAAGGTGTGGGAAGACAAAACAGATAGAAAATGAGGAATAGAAATATCATACTGCACATAATTGCTTTTACTCCTAATTGACTGGCTTAATCTTGGTTTCATAAAAGCAATGATGAACTCATTTAGTATTATTGTGAATGTCATGAGTATTTCTGGAGGATTCTCATTCACCCTGAATTAACTGTGACCATTATTTTAAAATGTTTATTGTTATTTCTTGCTGTTACAGCTAGGTATTTCTGCTGTTGTGCCATTTCCGATAGTATACTTTTAAAACATTTCTTTGCTTAATTTAAATGTCTTCATCTTAATTATGCATAACCATTTCTAACTGTTGTTGTTCCAGAGGGAAAAGTGAACAGATTTTTTTTTCAAATGAAAATATTTTAAGTTTCCTTTTACATCATGGCCATTAGAAGTTATGATTTGTGCTTTTTTTTTCCTATAAACCATCGATAAATTATAATGCACACAGCGTTGTTATGATCAACATCAGAACAAGCTAAGTAACTTTCCACGTCACAGATAAAATTGCTGCCATGGTAGGAGTTGCTTTTGGAGCAGGTTATTAACATTTGCAAGTGCTATCACTGATCCTGATCTTTAAATATGGAATAGTCTGTGCTCTCACAATTACAATGAAAAAGGGGATGAAAAAGGTGCCTGAGGACTTTAACTTCCTGTGAGCGAACATCAAGTTATGTCCTTTTAAATTAATGCTTTCCTATGGACAGGACTGGATGGACTCCACCAGGCTTAACAGCTGGTGGTATTAAGTGTTTATGAACTAATGTACAAAAATATGTTTTTTGTTCTTGATTTTAACAAAAAGGCTTAGGGTTGAATAATTTGTAATTACATTTTTAATACAGCAGTGCAACTTGACTGAACAGATGTTTACACAGGAGTTAAGTGGGTTGTAGAGCCTATTAGTATCTCAGCTATCTGAAAATATTAATGACATTTCCTATCCAAACTCAAATTCTGAACAAGATTTAACTACATATAACATAAGGTTAAATAAATCTTAGAAAACAAGTGTCTCAGATGGACAACCTTTTCCTGTACTTTTCTTTAAAGTAGAAATCTTTAGGTTTGTCATGATGGTAGAAAAGAATATAGTAGCCTTCTAGATGGATTCCCAAATTTAAAGTGAGAGAAAAAATCTCACTCCTTATAATTCAGAAATGGAGGAAATTGCATGAATGGAAATGGGAAGGGAATACTGTAAAGGAAGACAGAGCTGGAAAATAATAATAGGGAAACTATTTAGGACCTGAGGGAATGGCAGGAAGATGTGCCAAGGGAGGTTTAGGTTGGATATTAGGAAAAAGTTCTTCACCCAGAGGATGGTGGAGCACTGGATCAGGCTCCCCAGGGAAGCAGTAATGGTGCCAAGCCTAGCAGTTTTCAAGAAGTATTTGGACAACTTCCTCAGATGTGTGGTGTGAATGTTGGGGTTATCTTATTCATGAACAGAAGCTGGACTTAATGATCCTTGTGGCTCTCTTCCAACTTAAAACATTCTATGATTCTATGAAACTGAGAAACATGTACACGGCTGAATGAGAAAGTGGTTATTATTTTCAAGGAAAGGCTCATATAACTAAAACCTCTGTGTAGCTCCTGAAAGTCAAGAAATGTCAGTGCTTTGAAGCAGACTTGCCTTGATTTTGTTTATGAATTTTATTTGTTTACTTCTACAGATATATTTTTTTATTAATGAGCTAAGTGGATTTACACTTGATAGACAACAAGTCCAGCTCATCTGGTTCAAATATTCTTAGATTTAAAATTTTCAAACACACATTCAAAACACTCTTGCCTGAGATTATTGCTTACAGCCTACTTTTTAACCTTGATGAGCTAACATATTGGGGCTTTATGTTTGCTTTTTATTATAAATAAAGTTATGTGTAAATGATATTCCTCTAGGAATGAGAATTTGTTTGAGGCTGTCTATTTGTAGTGAATAAGGACAATGATCCTACAGATATCAACAAACAAATCATAATGCATAGTAGGCAGACTGCCTCCTATAAATTAGTGTGAACTTTCTCTGAGACCAAATGTCTTTCATTTGCCAGCAGGGAAAAGAATTTGGGTGTGTTTCTGCACATTAAATAGTCTGTGCTTTACAATATCTGAACACTTACTTAAATTCTGTGATTCAGAATTCATAACATGTTTTCTGTGGATGGAAAACACAATCATGACCATAAACTCCCAAAGAGTACAAAGTGCCTGAAGTCATGCTTATCCGGAGAAGCTGAAGTTTAACATGTTGACAATGTTTTCAATATATGACAAAGATAGTGATAAAAAAAATAAAATAAACAAACAAGCAGACCTTTACTACAATACTAAAGCTAAAATATAGAAACTAAAAAGATCTTAACTCAACTAAACAAATAAGCAAATAAATAACCTCTGGTGTTTAATTTGAAACTGGAAGCATCTGTCTACCAGATGCTGACTTTACTTGCTGGCATAATTACAACTGCTAGGATATACATTTATTTTTGAGAAGCAGCATTGAAACTTTCTGCCCATGCAAACCATGTGATCCCACAGTGATATCATAAGTTGAAATAAGTGTTTTGGAAGAAAAAAAATGACAGATTATGTACGATGCATAAAACTTTCAATTGAAATTGATGTGTTTATTAAATATACTAATATAAACATCCACTTGGATCTAAGTTCATCTTAGTTTACCAGCATTTATGTTCTATGTGTTGCTGTTAAGAGTCTATTGATCATCACAGATTCCTGAGTGAAACAACACTCTTTTCCTTTATTGGCCAAGTTCATTCTTTAAACTTTCTTTTAGATAAGGAGGTGTTATGGCAGATTTTGGAAATCTGAAAGCATTTCTTACCTTTGCAGCATTTACAGAAATTTAATTTATGTAAAAATTCACCTCTTAATCCCATCTGAATTTTTATGTAAACAATTACAGAACTAAGGTTTTAAGTTTTTTTCCTTGGGTCAATAAATTTCTATTGTTGCCTGTATATGATTATAATATCCAATGGAACAGTGTTTGTAAAATGTTTCAACAAACTGCAGCTATATTAGTTACCATAGAAACAGGATTGAAAAAGAGAGATAACATAGAAATGTAGTATGTTCTCTAATATGAATTGGTAGTACTAAATACAAAACATTACTTTAAAGATTTTTCCTATTATGTGCCAGATAGCAATAACCAAGACAATGGGCTGTTTTGTAGTATCATCTATATATCAGTCCTCATCTTTATATCATCTTCATCTATTTGTAATTTGAAGATTTCCTTCAGTACACATCTACTTTGCATTTTAAAAAAACAGAATTATATCTAATTGTGTTGTAAATAATGTCTTTACTGATACATCAATCAACAAGGAGGTATAATATTCCCTGAAATCAAAATACCTGATTTGTCACAGTCAAGGTAAGGCTGCTCTGCAAAGAAAAGAGATTTTTAGCCTATGAAATTAATAACATTAATTTAATTTTCTTTTCATTTTCAAGACAAATATATTTCTCCTTGAGAATATGATAACACCTGGATTATATCTTTGCATAATTTATTTCCATACTTGTTTTAAATTTCAAATTTTGAGGGAATTTTTCTAGGGAAAACAAACAAACTAAAAGCACTTTTGTAATCTGGGTAAAATAAAGCACTGGTTACAAATTAGTGCTAAATGCTTTGTGAGGTTTTACTTTTCTATATGTAATAAGAGGATGTTGTAGTTGAACTGCACAAAGCTCACTAGGGAAACCTCAGTCCTCCCTGTGTATTGAAACTGCAAATTCATAAGCAAATGTCTAACTTTATTCCTATGATTAATTTCACTAAACTAGGTGAATCTATTCATTAACTTAATTAGATATGTATGTGATCTTTTCTGAACACCATAAAATCTTTATAATTTAAACATAAAATTATATCAGTGCTAATGATTTGAAATTATTTAGATTTTTGGAACACGAAAAAACTCATTGTGGAATTTTATTGTATCTTCAAAAACCACTTTTAACAGGTGGTACACTTAGAAAACATATTCTTTAAACACAAGAGTCTTATTGATCTCACATCTGATATCTGACATCTGATATAAGAGCCCAGTCTTATAAACAGAGGACAACAGCATGAAGACTCCAAACTACATTTTTTCACAAGGCAGTGAGATAACTCTGGCAGTCACAGAAAAATGTTGAATCGACTTTTTACATCTCTTCTTCCTCAAATAAATTTTTCTTTTTTTGCTTTGACTGGCATGCATACTCATGGTTAAGTGTTCCTATGAAAAACTGCACTTGTGGGAAACCTACTTTTTTCTTTGAAAACACTTTTAAATGGATACTTCCAGTTACTCATACTGTTTTCCTGTTTGTTTTTCTTATAATCTTTCAAAATTTTAATCTGTAATGTGATTTTTTGTCTTCACAGCTATGGATTTTTCTTTCCAGTATACTAGACAGTTTTACATAAGATACTGAGAGTTTTATGTAGGAGAGGGAGTTACCAAGCTGTAGAAAAATTTCCAAAAGACTTAATGGGTCTTTTGTATTGCAGAGTCCTTGACTATAGCGTATATAAAATTAAGATGTGAATAAAAGTAAATTATAAGCATCATATTTTTATGTTAGTTTTACATGTTCATACTGAATGTTGTTTTCTGTCTTACAGCAGAAACAGGGAAAAATTTATCATCTATTCCAAACCAACATTTGCTTGGCACTTTACTTGAACAACTACAAAATGAAAATATTCTTTATGAAGCATGTAAGGTTTTGATGTCAGCTGAACTCATGGTGGTTATATATTTTACTCCGTCAGATGTTTTTACCACATAGAATTGTTCTTCAGAAGAAATCTCTAGGAGCCTTTTAAATTGTAGCATATGATGATTACAGTAGATGCCATCAAGCTTTTAATGACCATGAGATGTACCTTATAAACAGGATTAACGTAGTTAAATGTATTCAGTTGCTCTAATCTTATGATTAGTCTTGGTCAGTTTCAGTCTGGGAACATCTGTAGTACCAATTGGTTTCGTATTTGTTGTAACTGCTGGTTTTCTGTGTTGTATCTTTTTCCTTAAATAAGTACTAAGTATTTTTGGAGAGTGCAGTCAATAATTTTGAAACTCACAATGCACTTTGAGTAAAAGTACAGATTTCATGAGTTCTTTTAGCTTGAAAACCTATCAATCCTTCCCTCTTCACAAAAGATAGCCAGCAGCTGTCCCATTTTTTGTTCTCCTGGTTCCATGAAAGATAAACAAAATGTTTTATTTAGTGACTTCTGTATTTTAAAATGTAAATATTTTATTTGACAGAACTTGTATTTTTTAAATTGCATTTAATTTCAAATTATTTTCATATTCAGAAACATTGAGGGTTCTCTCCCCCACTACTCTTTGCTGTTCTACATTCATATGAATGTAAGGGATAAATGAAGACAGGTTTATTTGGTATGGCGATACAGAAATTTCTTGAGTACATTAGTACCTTAATCCAGAAGTGCTGGAGAAAGACGTTTAATTTGTCTATAGAACAAGTCATTACCTAAATTCTGATCTTGATGATCTTAAAGACATCACCATCATAACTCACATACATATGCACGTGCATGCACACACACATAGATTCTAGATTCCTACATGCTATTGTAGATCCTATCAACCTCAGTGCTGTGCAAAATCTACTTTATAGAAACAAAAGGACTCCATCATTTTAATGACTATTTTATTCTAGTTTTCATGGAAATATTTTGAAGGGAAAAACTCTCTAAATAACTGCCACTGGTTACTTAGAGGTAAGGGAAAATGTCATGCGTGAAATTGTAAGATGGGCGGAAGCAGTTGCAAAACTGGCAAAAGGACTAGTGAGTTATTTGAAATAACATACAAATGAGATTTTAGAGAAGATAAAAGAAAAGAGAAAAGAAACTTTTCCCTGTAAACACTTCGCACTTTGCTAGGCAAAAAGCAAGTCGGTCATTTATGTTACTTAACTTTTAACAACCAAATTTCACCACTTAGAGAAATCTGAAGGTTTGATCTGAAAAAATTTTTTTGCTAGCATTTTCAAGTAAATGTACATCTGTGGGGTTTTTTAAGAGATGTTTTACATTTAATGATAGTCTTCTTTATGAATGGAATTTTAAAAGTATGCAAGTGTACGCATTAATATTTCTTTTCTCTTAGTTTGGCAAATGGGTTATGTTCCTAGGATGCAGCGAAATTCTTTTATCTGCCAGATCTTTAGGACATTTTGGAGCACATGGCCCATACTGCACTGTCTCATGCAGTACTGCATGTTCCAGGAGTCCCTGCTTCCCTTGCTACCTCTTAATGGTTAAGTATATTTGAAAAGGTAAGATGTCATACTGCTGCACTTGCTTATCTGAATGTCAGTGGTAGTACAGACAAAGGATGAGACATTTATAATATGAAAAACAGAATAGTCCAGAAGAAGAAGAACTGCAAACCAGTCACAACCAGTCTACTCTGCTTTCCTTTGCTTCAAAGTATCTGTTTAGCAACAAGGAAATTGCCTTGCTACAAACCAGATCTAGCTAGCAAAGCCCAACGTCCACTGGCAAGGAGAAAACAGAAAATGTCTGAGATGCAAGGTGAGGTTTGCTCTGCTGTCTGCGTGGAAGTAAGACTTTAGTGGAGTCAAGAGTTCTAACAGTACTATCACTGAAGAAGTTGCCAAAAATTTAGATTAATACAGGTTTTGCATGTTTTGTAACTAATACTACCATTAAACTAATGAACAACTTGCAGTTGATTTTTATGCACCCCAGCAGTTGTTTAACACGTGCCACAGATCTTATTATTAAGATATTGTTTGGAAAATGGTAACTATTTGGTGTACTAGCATTAATCAGAAGTTTATGACAAAAAGATCTTTGATGGCTCTATCACTTGATACCCATGATAAAAGTTTTTCAGAGCTTATCTTTTTCATTTCAAATGAGTTTTAATATTTAAATTCCCACAATGTTAGCTCTATTTTTTTTTTATATTTCTCTTTAGTTGTTAAACTAAAGTTTCTGCGGAACTTTAAACTATTTTTTTTTTCTTTTTTTCCTGTTTAATAGGATGGGGTTAATTCTGGAAACTGTCCATAGAGTATTGAGTTTCGTAAGTACAGAAAGCCAAATCACACTGGCAGCTCCAGTGGTTTGAGTGCACCCTCAGCAAGTTTGCAGATGACACCAAGCTGAGTGCTACAGTTTTCACACTGGAAGGATGGGATGTCATCCAGAGGGACCTGGACAGGCTGGAGATGTGGGCCTGTGTGAGCCTCATGAGGATCAACAAGGCCAAGTGCAGGGTCCTACACCTGGGTCAGGGCAATCTCTGATTTTAGTATACAGTAGGGGATGATATGATTGTGAGCTGACCTGCAGAGAAAGACTTGGGGTTGCTGGTCAATGAGGAGCTCAACATGAGCCAGCAATGTGTACATGCAGCCCAGAAGGCCAACTGTATTCTGGGCTGCATCAAAAGAAGTGTGGCCAGCAGGTCAAGGGTAGTGATTCTGGCCCTCTATTCCTCTCGTGTGAGACCTCATCTGGAATATTGTGTCCAGGTCTGGAATCCTTAACATAAGAAGGATATGAAGCTGTTGGAACACATCCAGAGGAGGGCTACAAGTATGATCAGAGGGCTGGTGCACCTTCCATATGAGGAGAGGCTGAGAGAGTTGGGCTTTGTCAGCCTGGAGAAGAGAAGGCTCCAAGGAGATCTTATAGCAACATTCTGGTACCTGAAAAGAGCCTACAGGAGAGCTGGCGAAGGACTATTCATAAATGCTTGTGGTGATAGGATGAGGGGGAACAGGTATTAAATGGAGAGGGGCAGATTTAGACTAGACATTAGGAAAGATTTCTTCACCATGGGAGTGGTGAGACACTAGAACATGTTGCCCAAGGACGTTGTGAATGCTCCATCCCTGGAGGTGTTCAAGGCCAGATTGGTTGGGGCCTCAGGTAGCCTGACCTAGTGATATGTCCCTGCCCGTGGTAAGGGTGTTGCAACTAGATGATGTTTAAGGTCTCTTCCAACCCTAACTATTCTATGATTCTATGATGCTATGATTTGTAGCAATGGAAACACCAAAAATCAATCTCTCAAAAAAATCCAACATTGACATATTAATGAAACAGTAGTTCAGAGAACAATAACATGATCTTTAGACTATTTGTAAAACCAACAGTCTAGCCTAGCGAATTAATTTCACAGTGAAGTTATGCTACTAAAAAGATTTATTTTCAGTTGTTTGTAGTTGTAATGAGTTTATAGGCCTTTCATCAGTGTTAAGGGAAGCTGTATTCTGTGGATCTTTAACTGAGGCAGCAGTGAGGTTGAGGTACAAGACACGGGTATCTGTGTGCAAACATATGTGCCTACAGAAATGGCCAGACACAGTGATCATCATAACAGGGTGCAATGCTTTTAGCTGCACCCAGGAAAACATCAACAATACTCCCATATATGTGAGCCAGAGAGCCCTAATTCCACCCCTGTTCTCACCCGACTGGGATGGAAGTTCACTACTGACAGATGCATGGACCCTCTTGATCCAGAGTCACACCCACATGTGCATGTCTTCTGACATCAGCATGGCCTCTACAACTGCTTTATACCCATCATCAGATTCTAGGCTAAGTATTCACATCAGTCCTAGGATGAGAGCTCAATCATTGCACATGTGGACTCACCAGCAAGTCCCATTTCAGTTGTGAATTCTTCATCAACACAAACACAGAGACAATAAAGTAAGAAGACACAGTGAGAGTAGGGAAGGAGTTTAATGAGATGCCAGAACAACTGTGTTGAGAGAAGGATAGTAAGTAAAAAAAAGACAAAACTAAAAACACCTTTCCTCTTTCCCCTCCTTCTTTCCAGGGTTCAATCCTTTGTCTTCAACTCTTCTACCTCCTAGCCCTGAGCAGGGAAGTGGTGAATGAGGCTGTAGTCAGTTCATAACTTAACTCTACTGCTCCTTTCTCCTCATCCTCTTTCCCTGCTGGAGTCCCTAGTGCCTGTCTCATGGAAAACAGTTGTTCATGAATTGCCCACTGGCTGCAGCTCCTTATGGACTTTTCCAATGTGGATCCTTTCCACAGAATGCAGTCCTTCAGGAATGGACTGCTCCAGTGTGGGTCACCCAGGTGGCCTTGGTCATTCCAGAAAATTTGAACCTGCATAGGGTCCTCTCCACAACTCCTGTTTCTGTGGGGCCTTTCCATGAACTGTGGTTTCCCCTAGGACATGTCCACCTGCTCTAGCATGGCATCCTGCATGGACTGTGGTGTGGATGTCTTTTCCACTGAGGAGCTCCAAGGACTGCAGGAGGACAACCTGCTTTACCACTGTATTCTTCAGTGGCTGCAGTGGAGTCTGCTCTGGCACTTGGAGCACTTTCTCCCTCTCCTTCTTTGCTCACTTTGTTTTCCACAGGGCTGTTTCTCACTTATTTTTTTCCCCCTCACTCCTCTCTCTCACAGCTACTGCACAGTATTTTTTGCCCTCTCTTATACAGATAATCATAGAGATGCCAATTCCTTGGCTGAGGTGCTCAGCTGTGCCCTGAAGTGGATCTATTGGAGCTGGCTAGAACTGGCTGTGTTCCACACGGCCACCCTGCAACTCCCCCTGCCAGAACCTGGGCACTGACTGCCAGTATGGTAACCTATGAAAAAATAGAGGTAAAAAATTGCCTTCTTGGTTAATTGGTATCTTTTTTTTGGTATTTACTATAGATATACAATCTAAGTGAGATTTCATGACAAAAACCACATTATCTCATATCCTTCTTGCACAGATGGTGAGAAAATTAATGAGGCTTATTGTCCTTGGTTTACTTGAACTATATTTTGGCTAGTGAATAAAAACAGCTAAAATGGTTCAAGTGATAAATAGAACTGAATTAAATTGTAAACGTCCTTGAATATTTATGATACATTTAAACCACATAAAACATTTACGCAAAGAAAACCTCTGTGTAAGGTAATATTGCATTTATCTAAATTTCACTTACATTAATATTGCATACTTAAAATATAGAAAGAAAGTTGAAAATTAATCAGAATTAAATCATAAACAATAAAACAGCATTTCAAAAGACTGAGAGACAGGCACTCTAGTTGTATAAATGCTTACATGCATAATTCCATTTACATCAGCTGAGAATCTGGTTCTAGATATCCAAAAATTTCAGGTAGACAAACCAGATATTTGTAACAGGAACCCATTGCATGGGCTAGTAAAGATGTCACTGAAGAATGAGGGGGATTTTTTTTTTTAAATCATCCTTCTAAATAAAGGAAACTGAAAAAAACACTAATATAGTTAAAGAAAATTATTTTTCCTGTAAACACATTGAAACAAAAGAAAATATCATTTTGTCTGTTTTGGTCTTTGTATGTCTTGCTTTTTCTCCTCTTCAGAATTCTGTTTTGAAAGCTCCAAACAAATATACAAGAAAGTAATTGATACTCATCAACCAGATCATTTATTTGGCTAGTTGCATTTAAAGCTTTTCAACTTTTCCCATTGAAGTTCAACAAAACAAGGATTTTCCTAATACAAAAGTTCCAGAGGACAGTTGTGAGGCTAGAGATTACAGCCTCTGTTTAAGAACTACTGCCAAAGAATACCAACTTAGAATCAGCTAGGGTGACCTACGAAGCCCCGTAAAGAAAGTACTCAGAGCTACTTAAAATTACATTGAATCTTAATGACTGTCCATAATAAGGAAATAAAAGTGTGACCTGGAGTCTGATGGCTATCTTAGCATCAGTCACTTTATCTTTCATGTTTTATTGGTGATGTTTTTGTTTTAGTGTCCAGCTACTCCACTTTTAAAAATTGTTTAAATTTTGTGACATCCAGGGGTGATTAGACTTGTTTTATAAACAAAACTTAATTTTCTCTTTCTTTCATATGTGGCAGTGTGTTTTCCCCTTTCTGCTATTTTGCAGTCATCTTATTAAAAATAGAGAAAATTAAATTACTCTTTCACAATTAAAAAAAACTGCCTTAGTAAGTAGGAACATGGATAAAGACTAATAAATGTTTCAGATGGATCAATTGTGGCATTGTTTATAATAAGCATAGCGATAAAAAAAAAAATCAACCCATTGTGTGTATTACCCAAAATCTTATTCAATCAAGGAAAAGTAAAGGATATGGGATCTATTTTTTTTAATTGGGGTGGGGTTTTGTTGTTTGTTGTTTGTTTTTTCTTTGATTTTATATATATATATATAATATATGTGCATATATATATATATATATATATAAAATATAACCAGTACAGCAGAAATTTGTCACAAGACGTGCTAGATGCAAAGAATTGCTAGATAATAACCATTTTCTAAAAACATTTGATGGTAGATTTTTTTTTAAATTATTTTGAACAGAAAAAATAAACTTATCACAAATCTATGGGAATTGCACAGTTTGGGTTGATTTATTGTAGACTCCATTGCAAATGAGATTAATACAGGAATAAGTCAGTAAAACTTGCATTACTATTTCAGAGGTGACCTCAGCTTTTAGTCCAGCAGTGATCTTGTGTTGAATAAAAATAATCATGAGAAATACCTGCTTTTGTCTGTAAAGGAGGACAGTGGGTATGACCATTAAAGCAACAAGTGGTGCTAGTGTTATAACTGAAAATAACAAAATTATACCAATAACATTTCTACAATTCAGTATTAATAGTAAATAGCTGAGAAATATTTTACATATATATGTGAGAATTAATTGATAAGTTTTGCTGCAGCTGGTTTGTATGTTTAATTATCTTGTCATGTAAATCTGTCTTGTATCAAGAGATAATATGAAGACAATCTCCAGACATGAATAAATAACCTGAAAGAATAAACACTCTTTTTAGAGTTGCAAGAATTTATTGATATGTTTAGTTGTCTAGCAAGATGCAGTTTTCTTAGGTCAAGAGATAATCTGAAGGAAGTCTCCAGACATGGTTGGATAATCCAAAAAATAATGAGCATTCTTTGAAGATTTATATGGTTCTTTGTCTAAAACTAGTATATATACCCACTACTTTTGTAAGATGTTATGCCTTTTTTACAAGGGCATCCAATTCAGTGCTGAATAGTAAAATAAAAATATTATTGCATTTGCTTCAAAGGCTTTGTCCTTTTCAATATTTTGCCAGTGAATGTTTCTCACATACATATATGTTTATGTGTATGCATGTGTGCATTTATATGCTTCTGAACACCATTAGTATATAAAAAAAGCTATCAGTGACATTATAGTAACAATGCATGTTAAAGTGAGTAGTCTCAAAGCCGTAGCACAGAAATTTGACATTAAAAGTGAAACAAAGAAACTTAATAGTTTAATTTAACTGTTAAGGCAGTTGCACTTTATACAGCGCTGGAGAAGACTCAGGATTCATCCTCAGAGTGCTTCTACTGAAGAGTGATTTCAGAGAACTTTATATACACAGAATTGTTTTCATATTCATATTTTTCTGTGAAATGACAAGCACAGTTCATTCCTGGGACCTCATTGCATACCAGGTGGATGCGATCAATCCCACCCATAGTCATAAAGGTGTAGCCATATCTGACTGGTCAATCCCAAGGAATCTGGGTGACAAGATCAGGGTCTTTATGGTTATCTTAGTTGTTAGTCTTGTTTTTTAACACATTGTAGTTGACATTCCATCCCACCATTTCAAAACCACCATTTCAAAAGATAGCAGAGGTTTAGAAAAATACAGGAACAGAATGATAACAGCATCCCAGGGCTATTCACACTGATGACCAATACTAATACAGAATTATTTGACAGCCTAATGAAGTTGCTTACATCTGGAGCATAAGAGAGCTTGTTTGAATGTGTATGTATACTAGAAACAGCTAGTTGTTCTGGCTTCATGATTCAAAATCAGATAAAATGAACTAATCTGAAGAGTTAGAACTAGTAGAGACATCAGAACTAATATCAAACTGATCAGAGCTATACAAAAATGTCCTGCATTTTCCTGCTACATACATGCATACATACATACATACATACTGTTTTATTATCACAAAAGGACTGTGTGTTAAATCTGAGTTCAGCACTCGCTAGTTGAACCCAACCCCACTGCTGCTTGGAGAAAGTGGAATGAAAAACATTAGAGAAGAAAAACAAATGTATAATATAGCAGGGGTTGCTTTTCTGTTGCTCTTCTTCCAGACAATTCTCCAGATGTAGCTGTGTTTCTAGCAATTGTCCCTTTATTTGCCCTAACCCTGTCAGGAAAACAGTGAACTCTCCTCATGTCTTCCAAGAGATCTGGCAGACCTGCTCACCTCTGTGGCAGGAGCAGGTCCATCTTCTCCTAACTGAGGAGGATAAAATCAGAAGCTTTTTGTGGAAGAGTGATAGGTGGGTTTGATTTTCCTAAAAGAAACACAGAAAGTAGCTTTGGAGATGGATTTGCACACAAAATAGGTTAAGCAATAGGGAAAGGTCCATTCTATTCCATGCAGCATTTCTAATTCTCTCCTTATTCTTCATGTCCACACTGAATTAACTTCTGGAAAATCTGATAAATCTTCACATTCACCCCTTTTTGCTCAGGCTCTGTGGCATATCTGTGACCCCAACACCAATTTGTTCTCCTACTAGCTCTGAAGTATCTGCCTTTAGAAACACAGTGAACCATCTCTAACTAGATCTACAGTACTGCTACACAATTATATAACATCCTGCAACTAGCCCTAAAATACACATATTTATATCTGAGAGGGTAGGCCCCATCAAAATATCACCTAGATACATAGTTCTGTCCTTAGGTGGTAAGAGCCTTTCAGGGCTGAGATATTCCTCATTTATGTATTGCCAAATGATCCAATCATGATTTCAGTTATAGATCCTAGCATGCAACTTAAGAAATTACTGCTTTTAGCTTAGGGCAAAGTCTCATTGGTGTGTAATAACGATTCCAGTATTACTACTATTATCAGTACTTACTTTTTTCTCCTTCCTGTATATTCTTAAATGAACAAGTGTGATCTGGAGCTTAAAGAAGAGAAAAAATTGTTGCTGACATCCAGAAATAAATCTGGGGCTTGGATCCCTGCTGTGTTGTATGTCTGATCCCTGGAGAATGTTAAGATTTCTGAGGAGAGGATGTCCCTGCTGAGTCTTAGCTGAAGGAGCTCAGCTCTATATATGCATATGCAACTTGACATCCCTTCTGAAAGGAAAAATCCCATTTTATGTAACTTGTAGGATCACAACCAAGCTCATCCTTAATGTAGATACTAGAGAATGAAATTTTGGGATATGTTCTGATACTGATAATCAAAATTTTTACTTTTTGAAATAGTCAGTGTCAATAAATTCATTAGATTGCCCTTCAGATGAGAGGAAATGCCCTCAAGTTGAACCAGGGGAGATTTAGGTTGGATATTAGGAAGAAATTATTCCCTGAAAAAGCTATCAAGCACTGGAACAAGCTGGCCAAGGAAGTAAGTGGCGGGGTGACTATCCCTGGATGTATTTGAAAGATGTGTAAATGTGGTATTTCAGGACATAGTTTAGTGGTGGACTTGGCAGTGGTAGATTAACAGTTGGACTCAATGATCTTGAAGGTCTTTTCCAACTTAAATGCTTCTGTGATTCTCTTTTCAACAGCAGTTGTGTTTAATTATTACTTTGCCAAGTACCACAAATCAAAATTACACTGTTGCTGTTAACATGAATATCAACAATTTTGAGAATACATTAGTGGGCACTGTAACCTTCTTTAATTAACAAAAAACCAATGAGTTTGTTGGTAGAGTCCTAAATTATAATTATTTAGATAGTAGTGAAAACAAATTGTTCAGACTTCTTTTGAGAGGACAAAGCTGCAGAAAAGTTGTTAGAACTTGGATAAAATTGGTGCTTTCCTCTTTTAATGATAATAATATTTTTTTTCCAGTGATTCAAATATTTGTGCCTTCAGCAATTGACTTGCTGAACTGGTTAAGTTGAAGGTAGTACCACTTCTCCTTTCTTCCCAAATGAGTGTCATTATGGGGAAAACAAGAAGTTTAAGCAATCCTGAATTTATTCACTTTGTGTTGCTTATGTCAGATTAGTCAGGTCACATCTACGTTGTCATAAATTTGATTCACAAGTATAACTGAATAATGCTTCAAAGAAAGACAGCAAAAAGACACAATGCTACAGTTTCGCATGCTACAGGAACATTATCTAGAGCCAGCCATATCAAGTAAATGTATGGTATTTTTATAACATTATTTGTTGTTCCATATGCTTGGTTCTACATGCACATAGCTGAACAATATACAACTTGAACACGTGTGACAGCTTATTTATGTGTATGCTAGTTCTGCCCACTTTCAACAAAAAGTAGTTTAATCAGGAAACTTCACAGCTGGAATGCCTCATTCCATTCTGCTCATGTTCTAAGAAGTATCTGTTTATAAACAGAAAATCCTAGAAAATATTCACATTATTAAAACTTAGTTTTCTTATTTCTCTACAAGAAGCCTAACAGGCCAAGTCCTGCTAGGTTCTAAGTGTTTCCCATAATGGTGGAATGATCAGTGTTCTCAAAAGTGAAGACCTAGATTTTTTCGGTGAGTTACAATACCAATAGTAATGATATTAGTATATATTTTTTCAGGGAGAAAAATACATCTTCCTTTTAAGTGTTTATTAAGAAAACCAGTGGCAAAGAGAGTAGCAGTGCACTGTGCCAGGCAGTCTGAATTCTCACTTCAGTGCATTGAGTAACTGTACCTATGGATATTCTTCTTTCCTTCTATTTTGTCAGTCAAGCTGAGTTACTATACCTATGGATATTCTTCTTTCCTTCTATTTTGTCAGTCAAGCTGAGTTACTATACCTATGGATATTCTTCTTTCCTTCTATTTTGTCAGTCAAGCTGAGTTACTATACCTATGGATATTCTTCTTTCCTTCTATTTTGTCAGTCAAGCTATATTTAATAAAATTCCGAAGGAAAAATCTGAAGCAAAATGTCACAAGATACAGAATCATAGAATCATAGAATGGTTTGGATTGGAAGGGGCCTTAAAGATCATCTAAATCCACTTCCCATTAGACAGGTGAAAATACTATTAATGAGAAGGAAGTCATAATCAGTGTGTAAGTGAATTTCTGAGTTTGTGGAATAATAAGTACTTCTATGTTAATATTTACCACAATGTGCAACAAAGGATTTACAATAACCTGGATAATTTCAACTGTATTATTATGATTTTTTAATTAATTGCCATTAATTTTAATTAAATTGTTGCCAATTGTGTTATACTCTGCAAGTCAAATCAGTACAGAATATAGCAACAAGGATTTCCACCTCATTTGATATCATATGGCTTGATTGGTGTGACACTTTACTGTAAAATATTGGTGGCTGGATGTGTCTGGAACACATCAGGGAAAATGTTCTGAAATTTCAAAGCCTTAAAATTCCTACCGTGCCTGCAAATTATTAACAACTGAAATTCAGGGCACCTTTCACTAATTTGAATCTGATTTGAATTGTTAATTATATTTCAGTTGGACTCCATTCTAATTTAAATGTTAGTGCAAACAAAAATGATTACTTAAGCAATGCATATTCCAGAGATTAGCTGGTCAAATAAATCCAGTAATACACTTGTATTCATAATCAATGACCCAATAAACTGGTATTTACTTTGGCATAGGCTTTTTCAACCTCTTTCTCTTTTGTCTGAATCAATATTGTCTTTATGACAGTTGCAGGTTGATGAAAAAGTGTTAGTGTCATGCATTTGATGTGATCTGCCCTATTCTGAATAAAAAAGGTATTGAAGAATATCTATCTGTGTATTTCAGCTTCATTGTTGTAGTCATTATCTAAAAGCTTCATTTCCTGGATTCCTTATCCAAACTGAGAAACGGCTCAGAAGCTAATTATTAAACCGTGAGGTATAAAGATTTTAAAGAAGGACTTTGTGCTTTGGTTAATTGAAACATTTTGGAGTAACAATATTTCACATCAATATATAGGCATTTTAGAGCATTGGGGCAAGTGGCTTAAAAAAAAAAATCTGTCTTTTACAATAATTACTGCTGTGACGGTTTGAGTCAAAACTCTCCCCCAAACCCTCACAGCGTCCGCAGCCCCTCCTTCCTTCCAACCCTCACTCCACTGTACAAGTCCAAGGGAGATAAGGTAGGAGGAAAGAAAGGCTGAAAATACTAAAAAACAAGCAGACTGAAACTAAGTGATTATATATAATGTATTAACACTAATATGCAACTAAAATACTACATATACAATAATCAGAGAATAAGAGCCCCTCAGAACATCCCCTGCCCCGTAGGGAAGCAATCAGAGATCCCCAAAAAGAAAGAAACCCCCCTGCCATGAAGGAAAATTAAGAATCCAGAAAACAGATCAATATAAGCTAACAAGAGAAAATAAATCATTACACTCCTCAGATAGCAAAATCTCACTCGGCATTCCATGCCGCTCTGGAGTCCACAAAGCTTCACTGAGCTTGACTCCCCCTCCCCATAGACAGATAGACTGATATCAGCACCAGACCTTCCAACACACACACAGGAGACCAGAGAGAGCCGGAAGAGGAGAGGGAGCCGAAAGAGGAAGTGTCCGACCCCCACAATACACCCTTATTTACGTAGAAAGAAGTTGGATGGAATATTGGGAATTGTAGTTCTTCCTCAGCCACAACCTGGCTATTCTGAAGGGGCCAAAATCAAACCATTACAACTGCCTTAAGAATTCCTTCTGAGGCTAGATGAAATTAATCAAAAAGACAAATATGTCCATTTCTTTTACCAACACTAATCATTACTACCTGAAAAAAAAGTCCTAGTTCTGTATTCCTTGATCTGTTTTCATTTTTCACGTATGTCTGAAATGTTGCTAACTGAGAAATCAGCATTTGGCTGGTGTTAATGATTGTGCAGGAGCATAGTTTATCTCAAAAAAAGTCTGTAATGACTGAAGTCATTATATTAATATTTTGCTAATAACTTTATATATATCACTTCTATTTAGTAATTCAAAGAAAATCTGCCAAATAGTGATATTGTAGGGACTGCAGTTTCAATTTTATCTGAAAGATTCTGGTTTAGGCAAACAGTAGCTTCAAGGAAATGCACTGAATCTTAATTAGGTTTTCAGCTTGTGCTGAGACTTCTAATGTGTTTCATGTTTTGAGGAGGTATCAGACTATTGCATTTATTCTCAATTAGCAGAAATGTCAGTTAGTGGATAAAATGAGTATAATCTGTTGCTGATCAAAATTTAATAATACCTTCTTATTATAAAGGATTGTCAGTAGGGAACTAAAATTCATCAATAAGGTGGCTCAGCACGAAAGTACTTTTGATTAGAGACAGTGATTTACTTGTTATGCAAAATAAACTTGAGGGTCAGCAGATTAACATACCATTCAAATGACACTTTCAGTTCTACAGAAGCTTCAAAATTTCACTGGAAATTAAAAGGTATAAAAATCATATGAAATGCCCGTAAAAAGAAAGTGGTTTCTTCTTTTAAGAACCTTTTTGTCCATTTGCTTGCTTTTTCGTTTTAGGAAGTATTAGTGTAGACCTTGGAAAGTTTTTAAGTGTAGAACTTGACTTCATTTGAGGTCTATAACCCGTGATTATATTTTTATTGAGACTGTTCACAATGAGGTCAGCTGCAAAATTTGTATTGACTTAACCAAGGAATGTTGCAAATGAAAATATACCCTTCCAGCAATTCTGTTTAAAAATGGCATTGAAATGTGGAATATTAAATATTGAAATCTAAGTTTTGAAAAAGTTATATTTCATAAGAGAAAAAAAAAGTTTTATCAGATTTTTATTTTGGCTCAGATACATGCATGTAACAGACCAGCAGCCCTGGGCATAATAAAATTTGATCCAATAAACATTTCCTGACCAGTAATAATAATAAGCAGCAAGGTCCTCAGGACTTCAAGAGCTTTCAATAAACTGTCTTGATATTTTTACTATACAGGCAGTAAATTTTGAGATGAAAATATATTGCTTTTCTTAAATCCAGTACTATGATTAAATATATTGCCAGAGCAACATGAAGGAGAGACATTTAAGAAGATATATTCCAGGATGTACCTTGATCTTTAATTATTCCATTTGGAATTGAACCTACATCTCCAATGGACATGGACATCCTTCCAGCAGAGTTATTAACAGGTTTAATTAGAGTGTCCTTACTCAAGGACAACAACTGATTTACATTTAACAGAAAATCTAGATAAAACTTGATATTAGCATTTCCTTACATGAATAGTATATAGGTCAGTGTATTCTTAAGTTACATCAGTGTTCATTACACAACCTTATTTTGGTTGTTTTTATATTTTCCATCATAAAATAATTTGATATCAATTCCTCTGAGAAGCAAAAGAAAATGGTTTGTTTCTTAGGACAAACCTAAAGCTTAGAAACTTCTCAAGTATAGAACATGAATTTACTTTGCACATATAATTTGTGGGTTTCTGTCAGATCTGTCAGATACAGCCTTGCTGGAAACCCGTCCCCGTGTCCAGTCCTGTCCTTCCCAAAGGAACATGTTTCATCATTTCTGTTCATTCTCTTCTTTCAGTTTCATCCTCCTGCTGTGTGCTGCTGTGAAAAGCCTGGTTCTAGTACACTTACTTCCCCGTAGGTGTTAGGAATGCTCTGACTCACCCTTCTCTCTCTGAAAAAGCCATAGTGTTTCCCAGGCTGAATACACCCTGTGCCTGCAACCTCTCCTCATGAGGAGCCGTCTGAGCATCCTGGGATCCTTCTACTGAACTCGCTCCAGCTTATCTGTACCTTTTTCTGCCTTGGGGGCCCAAAACATATTTTAGAAAAGTTCTAATGAGCATGGAATAAATGGGGATAATACCTTCCCTCAACTGCATTCATACAACCCAGGATACTGCTGGCCTTCACCACTGCCAGGGCGTGTTGCTACCAGGACACTCATGGTCTTTCCCAGATTGCTCCTTCCCAGAAAGCATAAAACTCAAGAATCAGAAAGTGCTGCATCTGTGATAACTCAGGCAGGAAATCATTTGGAAGTTTAGTCACGTAGGCAGCCCTATTTCATATTTGGTAAGTGATAACCTAATAGTGTAGGAATTTGATATAAGTGTATGCTGAGCAGCAATCCCTCTTCCTTCTTGTGTAAAGTATATTTTTTTTGCAAAGTATGCAAATTAGCTTACCTAAAGTGGGGGTTTTTTTGCACAATAAAATTTCTATTCATATACTTCAAACTTGCTCATTAATTCTAATGACATTTAAAAGAATCTAAACCTAACATGAAGAAAAGAGGAAACAATACAAAAAATTAGTTAAACATTAGGAAAAAATAAATATAACTGCAACTCATACAGTGGAATTTGTGAGCTCAGAAAGAATATTTTAATAGATATTTGTATGGAAAAATAAAGTCTAATACAACTTACTCTCTTTGAAGTGTAATATACAAATTTAGTGGTTTGTCTTTTGGGTTTTTTAGGTTTTTATATATATATGAGAACACTCTCTTTATTAGATGGATAATGATGGTAATTAAATACTTACTAAACCTACAGGAATATTTAAGATCCATTCTTAAATCACTATAGTTTGGTTCCATTTTAAAAAAAACTTGAAGAAACAGTTACTATTCCAAAGCAATTATTGCTGCTGTACCTACTCTCAGTCAAGTGCCAGTTATACACAACAGAAAACTCTTGTACTGTGCCTTAAAATTAAAAACTATTGTAATCACAATATAAGACGAGTAAAAATTATGCTGCTTACTGGGTAATGCAAACATTCATTAAAAAAANTCTTTTTTTTTTTCCCTCCTAAATGATGAAATAGAAGGAGAAGGGAAAAGAAACCCAACTTTAAACTAGACTGTATCTTTCAGAAGGCTTTGAAAGGCTGATTGGCTGTTGGAGCTGAAGACCACCTAGAGAGGAAGCAAAAAAGAGTTGTAAACTTGACTACCAATCTATCAGGAGGGAATAGGAAGTGAACAGAGTAGGGCAGCAATATAGAAAAAAGTATATCATACTGTTTAAAATGTGTTTTTGTAAGCTTTAAGAGTTTTTGTCAGTTTTGAATAGTATGAGTTAATATT
>WAAB01020189.1:0-22718 GCA_013389865.1 Piaya cayana
TTTATCTCAGGCAGAATTCTCCTCTTTGCCATATAATGACATTACATTTATTTACCAGCATTGTATTTCTATAGGTTTCAGCTGATATGTGCTAATATCACATTTTCTTTAAACAGAGCACAAGGAAAGACCAGAGGGATAGAAAAGCAGTTTTTATTTTGTTCATATACTCCAAGATGCATTCATTAAATGTTTATCTCCTTCTGTAAATAAACCATACAATGTACCACATGACAACAACATAATTAACTGCTTGTAATATCAGGGGATGTTACCATGGGAATGAATGATGGTTCTGAAATATTACTACTTAGCATTATGTGTGGAAATTAGAGATAGGTTTTGATTGTGAAAACAGAGGAAAGTCATTCTGTAATTTTTGTCTTCTTCTTAGGGCTGTGCATTAGAAAGAGCTCTACTTTTCTTCCCAATCTCTCTGACCCACTGAAGAACTGATAAGATGGAATGCCTTTTAATGCCTCCAAGAACAAATGTTGAAATTTTTATACTGGATAGGAAAGTAGATTTTACTTCTGTTCCCGGTGTTGTTCATAAGCTTGTCACAGCTTTCAGAAAAAAAAATCCCATGTTCAATTTTTTCCATTAATGAAATGAAGTTACGTGCTATCTTGTCAGCTTGTCCTGTGGCTTTGTTCACAATATAAATGCGGGCAATACTGAAAAACTATAGTTGCCGTGACTGTTACTGCTCCAACATCATCACTGATACATTTACTTGATGTTACTTTTTCACATAAACTGGCCTTTTTCAGGAAATGATATTGTCCCTGATGCATTTGGTAATATGGCAATGTTCTTCAGCATTTTTCTTTCTCTGAGGTACTTTTCTGTTAGCGCACATAAATATCTCAAGGCTCAGTGATTCAGAAAACCATAATATACCAGCTAAGTATTACAATATTATACCCTGTCATAATGTTATTTGTATTTTGAAGTATTTTTATTGTCTCCTCCTTTGTTTCACAATGTGGAAAGGAAAGCATCAGGCTTCCAAGTGCTTTCAGAATAAACTTATCCCTGGTAAATGTAGCCTCTGTGTAATGTCTCAGAGCAGATCATGAATAATTTCTCTAAGATACATGCACCCAACCATCATTCAAAATTTCCCATGGTATCTGCTTGGAGGATCACTTATCCTTCAGATGTGACATGGAACTGAATTTAAGGTGTTAGTTCCACATGTCTCAAAGAGCAAAGCCTATCTTCATGCCAGACTGAAGCCAAGACAGTGCTGTTAAATGGCAATTCAAGAGACACCAGTTGATGACACTTCCCTCTGACACCTTCTGCTATTCTTGTATAATATCTTTAGGGTTGGGGGCATGTCAGCACTGCCCAGGATTGAAGTACAACTTCTTAACAAAGAGTTAATCAAAAGCCTGGAGAAGTATTAATCCTCTGTAGGCAAGCACTAATATGAGATATTGCAAAGGATGTTTATGAGCTTGCCTGTTTTGTTCCAGAGAGAAAAGTGTTGAATTTTAAAATGTTGTCTGTTTATAAGGGACAGGAACCAATCCATCACTGTTCTGTAAGACAGAAGAACATACCATTTGTTTCAAACAGAGAAATATTTTCAGACATCCAAGAATATGAAAGTTTACCAAATAATTACACATGGTACAGGAAGTCCTTTTCTCAAGAGGCAATTTAAAGGAACATTGGTTTGGCATTAACTTGGGTACTGGGATCTTTATATAGAAACTATTCTTTTTTGATGGGCAATTTATCAGGATATAGAAGTAGAGAAACTAAGGTCATTCCGCACTTGCTTTTGCTTAAGGGCAGCACTTTGTAAATGCAGAAGTTTGCTTTGCCAGCTAGTTGAGATTCAGAAGCAATTTAACTGTTTTCTCACAGCTTAGAGTCTCAGCTAGTAAGCCCTGCAGACTCATACCAGTTCTGCAAAGAGTTAGCTCACAGTCTTCTGCACAACGCCTTTGAAATATGTGTGAAGGCACCCAATTAGGCAGAAGAAACTTAAGTCTACCTGGTTATATTAACTTCATCTTCATACTGGTACTGCAAAGCTTGAGCCAACTGCTAGAGAGAAATTCAGGTGGGTCTCAGAAACATGTTCCTAAATATCCAAGTTTTTAAATCACTTCTTGTCTTGGAGGCAGCATCACAAAAATGTCTCAACTCTGACCTGCATCTAGTAAGTTTATGCTTAAGCATGCTAGCTCCACTAAGCCAAAGCCAATAAAACTCTGAACTACTCATACAGGGCTGGTTAGGTTGTCCTTACAGTGCATTTTCTAATGTGACTTCTACTGTCTGTAATATATTGCTATGTCCTTCACCAATATTCCAGTGCATCTCTGTGGATTATAGAAGGGATGCAGAAAGATGAAGTATTCATCCCACATTGTTCTAAACACCACTAGTGTTCTGCCACTGGAATGACATGCCAGCTGGTGGCTTTCATAGGTAGGCTGTAGATAACTCTGCTTATTTACAAAATTCCTAGCAGTTACATCACAGTAACAAAAAAAAAGGAAGTTATTGTTTTGACTGGGATCAGAGGAAGTGTCCCTGTCACAGCTATGAGGCAATGCTGGCAGTTGCAAGATTCATTTGCACTTATGCTGCCTGACACCTCCCAAACAAATACTTTTTTGAATATTTATTAAACACAGTTCAAAGCCGCATTTTCACTGTGATTATTGCAAACACCATGAGCAAGGAAGGAAAAATATAAAAATGCAGGATATAGTTGCTAGTATAATCTTAGTTATTGTGTGAAGTAACTAACACCTCTGAAGGCGTAATTAGACTGGCTTCATCCATCCCTCCTTTAATAGTGAATGCAAGTGTTGCAAGGATGTGTTTCATTATAAAGATAATTTGCAGGGAGGGAAGAAGAGGAGAAAGTTGACTTAGTTGCTTATTGTTTAGAGGCCAGTGTATATTTGTATAGGGCCCAATATAGATCTAGATGCAGGACTTGTAAAATGCTTGCAAGATAGTACTGAATTCTTCATGTCATGTGGTGAGATGGAAAGTTATGACATTTTTGTAAGGAAAAAATGAAATGGAAATTATTTTGTTGCCCTGGGTTGAAGTGAAATATGTTACAATTTGTTGACATAGTAAGTGCATTAAATGGGTCCTCTTGTGCTGTGGACATAAATAAAATAATCCATAGTTTATAAATACAGTGTGATTAGAAATGCTAGAAGTAAAAAAGGCCACATAAAACATAGGCCTATCAGTGTAAAAATAACGAGGTAAAATAACCTATAAAAACAGTTTATACGTAAGAAACATTAACACATTTATTAAACTAAATATAGTCATTTGCTTCTGGTCATGACACACACACAGACATGTACTTCATGCCCTAGTAATTTAAACCACCTTTTTGTCCCTTGAGGATAACTTAAGGTCAAAAGCACACACTGATAAAGACCTACTTTCTGTCTACAGCTGTGCCAGTCCTGAAAGTTCAAATGTGGTAGGCACCCACAAACCCTTTCATCTTGGCAGTCTGAATGAAAAGGATATTAAAATTATCCAGCTGACACACTCAATAATTAGCTGAATCAACACCTTTCTCTGCAAGTTTCAGCAAATTACTCTCACAGTGTTTACTTTCATTTACTTCTTGCTTCCTTCCATTTGTGTAGTGACATCTCCCTGCTGCTATTGGCCACTGACAATCCATCCTTTCCTTTCCAGTATCTCCTAAGCAGTGATTTCTTTTCTGACGTCACCTTCGGAGGAATAAATACTTGGCAGAAGCTAAGTTCTGGCATGACTGAATTGTTAATTTCCCCATTATTTCCATAAATATCTTTGGCATTATTATAGATGAACCTTACCATAGTCATTAGTTTGCTTATTATTATGTTCTTCAAGATCCACATTTCATTTAAATCATTATATCTGCATTGTAACCAACTGGGTGAGCAAGGGCATATATGATATTTCTTTCACTCTTCATGCTTCGTTCAGCCTCTCGTCGTCACCCACCATGTTCAGAGTACGTGGAATCACTGGAGGAATGGCAGAAAGCTACTTGAGTGATCGCAGACAACTTTTTTTACTGAAAAGGACTGGAGTAGGTAGATAGACCAGATGACATGGAAAACTACTCATCTTCAGAACAGAGCAGCAGTGTGACTCAAAACTATACAGAGGTAGCAAACAGAAAATTAGTACATTTGACAAATCTGTTCAAGGCATTCAGAAGTGCAGGGGACAAAATTAAAGCATGCAGGGGAAAATGGCTTTCCGTTAACATGCGTTTCTAATTATTTTAGTGTGAATGTAACCACAGTTCACAGCTTGGGTTGACTTCCTTTTCTGTTATAATCCAGGCAGAAATCCAGCTCTGTTGTCAATAATGCACTCCTAAGGACTTCTGAGTAAGTGGTGCAAATATGTCTCAGCGCTCCCAGTGTCTTTTTTTTTTTACTAGTTAATTCAAAGCTACTGAAAATTACAGTCTCTTCTACTAAGAAAATTCATTCATTTCTGACATAGAACATCTCAGGCAATAAAACTGAAATAGCAGTTGTCTTATGCAAAACCCAAATACACTCCATGGATACTTAAAAAGTCTTCAATAGCATAACACTGATTTTAGGAGTACTGCTCCATCACCTCATAGTACATTTGATGCTAGTACAATGTATTACAGAAATATCATAGGTTAGAAACAAAGTTTGTAATTAACAAAGAAAATGCAGTTAATAAACAGGGATTCCTTGAATGAGGGAATAGCCACAGGCTAATCATAAAAGTCTCAAAAAAACTACTGTAAAGTTACACAATACATGTGACTAGTTAACACAAAATAGTTCGAATGATACAGTGAGGTTTGTACATGATCTCCATTCCTTCTTCCCTGTCTCATGGAGATACTTCAAATGTCTTTGCTATGTGAACCTCTGTCTTTAAAGAGAACTGAAAAATCCTGCAGTTGTAGGCAGGTTCCATAATTTATTTATATATGCTACTTGAAAATTGAAAGCACTTCTTTCAAACGATGTATGATAAAATAGAGAGTAGTCTTTAGTTTTGATGCATCAGCTCTTCTTCCAGGTTAGAATAGCTGTAGCTAACATACTATTTACTGATCAGTAAATACATTAGTAGCATGTATTGGATGTGTGTATTGTCTCCTGTGTCAGTATTAATTGTCTTCATTAATTTTCAGTTCATCTCAGGAGAAACAAAAACCATCCAAGGCTTAAATCATTGGTCATCTGTAGATTTTAATCTGAAATAAGTTGCAACAGCCTTTTTTCTGAATGGCAGCTCAATTTCACCAGCTTCACAACATAGGAAAATGTAGATATTTTTAATTGAGAAATGTAAACTAACCTTTTATGTGCAATATTTTAACCAATAATTTTACAGTACATTGCTACTTACATAGGCAAAACTTGCACAGACTAATTCAATACACCCCCTTCATAACAAGTCATTCAGTTATGGTTATTAAATGTCAGTTAACAAGGTAAATAATTAAACGATTTAATGTTGATGTACCTGATCCAGAATGTAAAAGTTGTCTTAGGTGTTAATATACATTCATTGACCCTCAGTCTCTCAAGAATAAAGTATGCAACAGTGGCCTTTTATAATAAAGTCTTTACAGTGGAAAAGAGCATAAAATGCAACAGGTTATACTTATCCTGACAGAAATAACAACATACGTAACGCTTTAATATCACACAAGTTTCTCCAGACAGGTCAAACACTAAAGCTAACTTGAATGAATTAATTTGTACGCTTAATTGTTTCCATAAGTGCTCACCATAGCAATCAGGTTGACAGCACAGCAGAAACTAATAACTGCAACCAAGGTTTTCATACAGATAAGGAAAACTCTAAACAACAATCAATTAAAGAAAAATGCACAGTGATGTGTTCACATGAATTTATTAAAATAGGTTCAGATAACATCATAATTTTATACTAGAGAAAATAATCCCATGGAAAGCTTTAAAAATGGCTTTCACAGTTTGTTGTCATTTATTCTATATATGACATGCATCATAGAAAATCCCTTAAGAATGTTTTAAATGGATTTTCAGACATTTATAGATGTTTGTTTTCAAAACTCTCAATCTGTCGAGGTTTTTATGTAGCATTTGCCACAATGGTACTTGTTTATATCATTCTGCTTGTAAAATCAGGAACAATTTTAATGAGTTCAGCCACATAAGAAGTAGAGAACCATACATTTTCAAAATCTCTACGTGATCTGCAATAGCTATCTTTTACACAACCACGACAATTTTAAGGTGTAATACCTGCAATCCATTGCAATATGAAGGAAGGATTTGAATTGCAAGGAAGTGAAAATGTATAGTTTCCCCTTAGGTAAGGTCTCAATTTCTTATGGCTATTAAGTTTGTCACTTATGCAGAACCAAGTCTCATTTGCTTGTCACTTCTCAGTAGAGTAATTTTTCTATTTCTAGTGAATGTAGACAGCAACAGGAAGAAAGCAATTCTGCAGAAGGAGAGAGGGAGAAAAAAATTGCTTTGAACTTTTAGAAAAATGTATTGCTTGGAGATATTCAGGCTGGTGGTCGTACTGGTTGTTTGTAGTCATGGGTAAATTTTTAGTGAGCAGAATGTAGATGTGGGAGTATGGAGCACATGACATCTATGCAGAAATCATTTGTCTGAACAATGCTGTACATTCATTTAAGGAGTCAGGGATGGTACGGTCTATCATTACCGTCGGGGCCAAAATTTCTCCAAAAAATTAGCTCTTGAGGAGAAAAGCATACTCTTGTCACCTGTCATGGGAGGCATGGTACCCAAGCTCTTTTATATTCTCTTTGAAAGCACACGATGACTGGTAACACACTGCTGTACTGATACACCTTGGTACTGACATGGATAGCAAGTGTATATTAAGCGTGATTTATTTATGGTGTGTAAATTAGATTTCATAGTTAAGGACTGATCTTGCCTTTAAGCAAGGGATGGACAAATTGGCTTCATGACCCAGCCTCATTTTCTCAACATCTGTGATTCTATGCATTGCTATGAGTTTATGATTGGTGACTTTTTACCACATATTCAGGGCAATCCACAGTTTCAGTAGAGGATGGGGGATGATGTGATTGAGAGCTGCCCTGTGGAGGAGGACTTAGGGATGATGATTGATGAGAATCTCAGTGTGACCCAGCAATGGGCACTTGCATCCCAGAAAGGAAACTGTATCCTGGGCTGCATCAAAAGAAGCATGGCCAGCAGGTCAAGGGAGGAGATTCTGTCCCTCTACTCCACTCCAGTGAGACCCCACCTGTAGTACTGTGTCCAGTTCTGGAATCCCCAGCATAAGAAGCATATGGAACTGTTGGAACAGTTCGGAGGAGGGATAGGAAGATGATCCAAGGGCTGGAGCACCTCTGCTGTGAGGACAGACTGAGAGAGTTGGAGTTGTTCAGCCTGTAGAAGAGAAGGCTCCAGGGAGACTTTGTAGCTGCCTTCCAGTACCTGAAGGGGGCCAGCAAGATAGCTGGGGAGGGACTTTTTGCAAGGACATGTAGTGATAGGATGAGGGGGCATGGCTTTAAATTGGAGAGAGGAAGATTAGCCATTAGGAAGAAATTCATCATGATGAGGGTGGTGAGGCACTGGCACAGGTTGCTCAGGGAAGTTGTGGATGCCCCATCCCTGGAAGTGTTTGTAGTCTGGTTGGATGGGACCTTGAGCAGCCTCATTTGTGGGAGGTGACCCTGCCCACAACAAGGGGATTGGAACTAGGTTATCTTTAAGGTCCTTTCCAACTCAAGCCATGCTATGATTCTATATTTATCTGATGTCACAAGTATTATCACACACCAAATACTGATAAAGTGTTGGTGCTTCATATGACACATGTATATGAATCAGAAGTACCTACTATACAAATATGCATATATAAATATATAAATATATAAATATATTCAAGAACGGAACGCTTCACAGAGAATTTAATGCTCCACATTTTTAGGATCCTTATATTCTTTAATAATCAAATGTTGCTAAGTAATACTTTTAATATAATGCATAATTGTCATAATAAGAGTTGGGATTGTCAATGAGATAAATAAAAGTTGTGCTAGTTGTTGGTGTGCCTTTATGAACACTTAGATCACAAACTATAGTTTGAGAAGTAAATTTAGCTCCTGACATTTGTATTTGTAATGCTGGAAAGAAAATGTGGTATTCGGAAACCTCCTGAGCTGTATTCTTAAACAGCAGTGTCACTATCTCATACTGTGTAATCTTTCAAAAAGTCACAAACCACTGTTAAGTTCTAGGTTTTATGTCCAATCTGGTCCACAACAGAAGGAAGTATTTATTGTGAAATGAGGGAAAAATTGGTTATCAGAAGCTAAATTCCCCATCCATCCTTCCAACTTTCTAGTGTTAGTGAAAAAGTTGTCTTAGTATTGCTGGTATTCTGTGCAGGAAATGTTGGAAGCATTTTCTGTAAATCCTAATTTCATAAAAATGTTCATGGAAAAGGTCTTTGGTATGTTGATTGTTCACAAGTCATTGATCAGGTACTAGTAGTAGAAAGGCAGCATTCATAAGAAAGCTTGCAGGTCTTTCGAATTAGCGCCTGTCAGCAGGAGTGATCTTCCCTGGAAAGGCCCCACAGAGACTGGCTTAAAATAGAAGTCATTAGGAGAGAGATGCACTGCAAAAAGGCATTGGTGCAGGAGAAAACAAAGAACCTAAGAGTGCAGGGATGTTAAAATTGTTTCCAGGTTTAGTTTTCTCCACTTCAGTCTGATTTTGTGTCAGTATAAAGTTAATTCTGTGTTGTGCCTTCATCCCACAGGGCTATAGCTCTGCCTATCTTCTGCTTCTCTGGTGGAAGGGAAGAGGTGCAGGTCTGTCTTCCAGATGGACAGACATAAAGGGTTGCCTGAGAGGACCTTGTCTACTGGAGACTAGTTTTGCCACTCCTGTAACACAGCTCTGAGTGGGTCTTTTGTAGAACCTGTATTGTATGCATGCAGCATTTTCAGTGAAAATTATTTTCCTTAAGCCTCTAAAATAAATAGGCCAAGCCTAACAGCTTTTCCACATTCAGAGAGGAGAGTTGTGAACAGCCTGTTTCCTTGTTTAAGGAACTCATTCCTTGTTTAAGTGACTGCACACACCATCGTGCAATATGTAGCCGTTCAGTCATCAAAGAGCATAAGCCTCTAATTTTCCTGCTAGAGCTGTCGTAGATTATAGTCCTCTTTCATCTCTGTACAGGGCATTATAGCATGTCTTCAGTTTAAATTTTAGAAATAAAACAGGGAGAAGAAATAGAAATCTTGATTATTTTTTAGAACAACCTTACTCTACAGTGAGTTTGCATGTGAACTTATTTACAATTTGGGATAACAGTAAGAGCAAAACATAAGAAATACACTCCATATTAATTTTTAGCTGTTTCAACTGTTGCTACCCAAATCACTAGCTGATATACTTTTTTTATATTCTGTAGAAAATGCAAACAATAATGCAATCATTTGCATGTTACTCCTCTGTAGTTATAGTTGGTTTTAAAGTATATCAGTGCAGCTGACGATAGTCTTGCTGAGGAACTGGTTATTGATTTACTGATCTAGTATCAATCAAACTTAAATAAAACTGCTCATTTGACAGTAAGCACCCAAAATTAATTATAATTGGTTATATAAAAGGCATCACTTGGGTTATGAGTCTTGGTTTAAAGGTGGCCCTAACAGTGGATAACGTTGCTGACTTCTGAAGAGAACAACTGGGTTTACAGCTTCAGTATTTCTGAGGCATAGTTAAGGGTACAGTTAGGGTATGATAGTTCATTTTGTGGAACTTTAGAGGTTTGTTAGTACTATGCTGAAGTAAATCCACAATTGCATAATGGTTGTCTGTGATCTCCTATATCTCATAGCAGTGCTCTGATCACCAGGTGACAGGTTGCATAATTCACCTTTTGTTTTCCTCTAGTACGAATCTCACTGAAAAGAAGTATTTTCTTCAAAAAGCATTTGGCATCAGGTCAATAAAATGTTGCTGGGGGGGAAAAAAAAAGGTATCCATAAATATTTGACCTTAGCCTTAATCTTCCAAGTACAGTAGGATTTTGTTAACTTTTGTAATGAAAACACTTCTCCCAATAAGATAGATGATGTTTATAGCATAAAATCAGAGTGGATTCAATTTTGAATTATCTAGGAATCATGTAATCAGTTTGTTTGAGTCACTGTATCAGTGATCATTTTACAGGTAGGGGGGTGTTTTCAGTTCCTAATTGAAATCTATGGGGCCGAGTGCAGGTGGGGCAAGACAGTTACTATTTTATGGGAAAAAAAACTTAAAGCTGTTAAGTACTGGTATAGAGCATTTAGAAAAGGAAAAAAAATCATTAACTGGCCAATTCATTTATATACATAAAGCACTTCTCTTAAAATACAGCAGCATCTCCTATGAAGGAAGAATAATTAAATGTTACATCTCAGCTTAATGCAAAAGCCCTTCAGCTGTGCAATATCATATCAAATGTGCTTCCTAGCACTCTCAACAGAGCTAGTGTTTTTAAAAGTATTTATAGTTACAAGGTTATCTTTTGAGATACAGAAGGGTAAAATAAAGAGATTTTGTCTGCACTTGAGAACTTCCCGGTTCATCTCAGCAACTGACTGCCCTGGGAGGTGCCCCAGCAATGGGAAGAGGCTTGGGTGAAAGTTCCTCAGGTGCTTGCTGCTGAGCCCTGGCACAGTGATTCACAGGAATGCAGCTGTGGAGCTATGTACCGAGTGACTTATCATACCTCGTTTTATTCCTACCTCTACTTCCAGTCTACGTGGCTTATGAAGAGTGGTCCCAGCAGGAAGATGTGATCGAGGAGGCACTCCTGCAAAATCACATTGCCTGTATGCTTCTCTCTTCTAGGATTTTTTTTATTATTATTAAATTCTTTTCTCCTCATTAGACGGGGGAAAGGAATGATAGGCTCTTTGCCATATTTTTTTTAAATAGTGACTTACAAAACATCTCTAAAGAACATAAAGAATGGTAGATTGTTTCCATGTCGTGTACAATTAGAATGTCTTTCTTTTTTTCTTCTCTTGCTCTTATTTTCATGATTTTTTAGATTTCCTTCATTTAGTCTTCAGCAGGTTGGAGATTTGTTTTGAATTATGTTCTTGGTCCATCTGCTTAGTCAGTATGCATACTTTAGTTTTTAATGGGTGATTGTAATTTGCATGGGGGTCAAAGCACCATAGAAATGCCTTTCTTTCTAATGCTGAGAAATGGAAGAGAATTTGGTGATTCAGGCTGTGATTAAGGATTGCTTTCCTGCCTACAATGACTTTGTACTTCTGGTGTTGCAAATTCTGAACCTTATAAAAGTAGAGAACCTCAGTACAAGAAGAATGTTGAGGTGGTAGAGTGGGTTCAGAGAAGGGTAATGAAACTGCTGAAGGGTCTAGAGCACAAGTCTTATGAGGAGTGGCTAAGGGTACTGGGATTGTTTAACCTAGAGAACAGGAGGTTGAGGGGAGACCTTATCACTCTCTACAACTGCCTGCAAGGAGGCTGTAGTGAGGTGGGTGCTGGTCTCTTCTCCTAAGTAGCCTGTGACAGGATGCGAGGAAATGTCCTCAAGTTGTGCCTGGGAAGGTTTAGATTGGATATTAGGAAATTCTTTACTGAAAAACTGGTAAAGCATTGGAACAGGCTGCCCAGGGAAGTGGTGGAGTCACCATCCCTGGAGATGTGCAAAAAACGTGTAAATATATCATTTCAGGACATAGTTAGTAGGCATAGTGAAGTTGGGCTTGATGATCTTAGAGGTCTTTTCTGACCTTAATGATTCTATGCATTGTTTGTTAAACAGTGGAAATTAGGATCTAAATTATTATTTTATAAGTAAATGTTAATATCTTTTACTTACCAGATTGAGAGACTAGACAATTTAGATGTGCAGCATAAAAGACAAGTAAAATGTTGTATTAATTTTACCCTCTCTGAATTAATGATGGTAAGTATTCGCATAAAGATTTAACTTCATATTATTTCTAGCTTTTATAATGCATTGTCTTTCTGAAGTAAAATTTGTACTGAACGTTGTACTTAATTGCTGCAGGACACTGGTAAATAATGGTAAATAGTGAGTGCTAAATGGATCATAGGTCTCCACGTTCAGATAGGCTGCTTTTGCAAAGCTGAGTTATCTTCAGTGTTGCTCTCAACCTTAATCACACCACTCCTCCATGGACTCTGTCATCTATTGCGTTTTGTGGCTTTAGACTCTTTTGCTCCTTCTACTTTTCAGATTACTTTTTTAGCAGTTCATTTAGTGCTTAGGCTTTGACCCTTTCTCCTCTTTGCCCCTTCCATTCATCGTTTATACCCATTACTGATTCTTGGCTCCCACTCAGTTTCAAACTTCTGTATCTAGATGTGGGTTTTAAATCCACCTTTTTTTAATTTTTAATATTCTTGTCCAGTCTCCCACATCTAATTCTTTTCCTATTTGTTTTGCAAATGCAAAACTTACACCAAATTGTTCGATGTTTTTTCTTGAAACTTCATTTTGTGTCAGACTTGGCAGTGTCATCACATTCATCCTTATCAGCATAATCTGTGACAACAGTTTTGGCTTTTCACTGAACACGTAGGATGTTCTTAAAAACAAACAAATGCAATGCAGATGTGGGTGAATGGTACAAAGCTCTAATTGTGAAGCCCCTGGATACAGATATTCATGAGCAGCAAACCATTGTTCCCAATTGAGTGTCGCTGAGGGATTTGGGCTCAGCTCTGCTTATGTCAGACAGGAGTGGCACAAAAGAGTATCCTGTCATTTTCTGTCAACAGATGCCATCTCAGTCTATATATCTGTCACAAGGAATCTTTACTGTGTTCTTAAAGAGGAGGAAAGTAGCAGCTAGGAGGCCAGAGGAGGACCTGTCATAGTTTAACGAGCTTGCAGAGCTGTAAGAGCTATAGTTTTTCTGGGCTAGTTTGGACTGTAGCATTGCCTGGGGTTTCCCTGACACAAGGAGACCACCACAGCTCCAATTCTGATGTGTTAGCCAGCCTCCAGCCCTGACTTCTGCAAACACCATATGCCAGGCTATTGAAATGCATCCTTGGAGGACAGCACTTTACACATAGGAAGCAAGAGTGACAATACTGCACTGCTCTTTCTGTCAAATGAGTTTTGCTCAGCCCTGGGGTTTTTACCTTAGAAAAAATGGAATTGGAAATAAAATTAATATTTCTGTCTTTTTTTAAACAGAAGAGCATTCTAGCATCTGCAGTGTCCATGGGCTCAAGATGAAGGTTGCTGTCCTTCTACCCTAGCCTTTCCTGTGAGCTGTAGCAGATTCCTGTAGATGTTCTTGAGTGCTTCCCAAAGCATTTGTGGGTTCAAAGATGTGTGTCACTCCATTATGTCACAGAAGCTGATGTTTTCTTCTGGGGATCAGTAGTAGCCTGAATCTACTGGTACCCTGAGGCAGTAATAGTCCCGCAGCAGCACAGTGTTGCTGAGGTTTCTGGCAGCAGTGGCAGGATTGGGCTGGCCCCATCTCCACAGCTAATAAGGTTGTCAATGTCTAGGTCTGCATGCAAAATTGTGTTTGCAGGTCACAGGATTTTGTTGTGAAAGCACAATTCAGCAGTAAGTTGGCAGCATATTAGAAATTATTTTGGGGATTTGTTTCTCTTCACTTTTTTTTTCTTTTGATGTTGCAGGAAATATCCAGGAAGTCATATTACAAGAACATTTGGAGAAAGAAGATGAAATTCTGGTTTCCTTGGCTGGTTTGAAGCAGGTATAACTATAGCTTAAATTAACATTCTTGTATCCTTCAGTGCTATTAATCCTTTCTTTTATCTCTCCTCTTTTTTTCTTTTTTTCTGCTGCTGTTCTGTCTTGTTGTAGCTGTTTATTCCTAAATGCAGCAAGCATTGCAGCATACTTTTATTGAAAAAGATAAAACTCATCTATAAACAGTGCCTATGTCTTGCACAGTATTTGCTCCCTGAAAAGTTCTGGAGACCTCAAACAAGAAATGAGATAGTGTGACACCAAGTTCTGGAGTTAAGCCACACCATCATTTTTCTTAATGCAAAATGTACATGCAAGGCAATAATCATGCCTATGTCCCCATTATTTAGAACTGCCGACACTTGAATGTCATTGAATTAAATGAAAAAATACTACATACATAAAATGAGAATGCTACTGAGCATCTGTAGTTCTGATTATAAAACTCTCTGTTCCTTTGAAATACATTTTATCAGGAACAGTGTGACATATGTTAAATTTCTAACAAAGTAGGGAATAATCTTAACAATTTCTCTTTAGATGTCTTAGTTACTTGTTTTCCAGACTCTGCTATAACCACATCTGGCTGTATTTATATCTTTAGCTAAAATAAATATGAATATTGTCTGGCTTCTTATTTCTTAAAAGTAAATATTTGGGGGAAATGGTGTATGAAAGTATGCTGCACAGAGCTTTAGGAAATGTATAATTCCTCTGAATTTCTAGCTTAATTTTTTCCCCTTTGACAACAGATCAAGGACATCCTAAAAGGCTCCCTGCGTTTCAACCAGAGCCAGCTGGAAGCTGAAGAAAATGAGCAAATCACGATAGCCGATGATCATTACTGTTCCAACAGTCAGAACAAAGGGACGGCTGATGTCCTAAAGGGACCTGTTATGACAAAGTCACAGTTCATCTCAGGACAACAGGTAAGAAGAAAAATATCTCAAACTACTTATTGATGGAATTAGTCTGGGGGTTTTTTTGAGACTCGCTTTAGCATGTCCAGACATTACATGGGGACATATCGACATTGCTGGTGCATATGGAGCTATGGTTAAAAGTTTCTCTCTAACTGTTATCCTAGTCCCATCAATTATTTTTTTATAGTCTTATGCTCTACACACAGATATTTAAGTCATAAGTGTTATACAGTGTATGGAGGGGTTCTTTCAGATAATTGAATCACAGACTAATTTCTTACAAAAAAAGGTGTAAAAAGGGAAGTAAATGTTCTCATATCAGTTGATTATTCTCATTGCCCTTGTCCTCCAGAATCCCATTATGTAAGATCTGATTATCTGCATTGCAGTGTATTCATGGCCAATGCCAAAAAGGAAATATTGAGGATGTTACTGTTACCTTCTACTCCATTGTATTGACTTTCTCCTTGAAGCAGTAAACAATGTTTTCACATACAAAGCACACAATCACAGGACAAGTTCACAGACAGAAAGAGATATTTTCCGTTCATGTAGTAAGGTCTGTCTCTGTCTAAGATTCAGTGTGACTCAGATGTGATTTTGAATACACTTATTTTTGCATATGCATGTGTCTATGTAATTTTCAATATTAGAGATCTAAAGTCCCCCACCCCAATACTGATACTCACACCTGTAAATCCAGTGGTAGCACTATCACATATTGTTTTTTTACTTAGTAATGGTAGATTCAAAGAGCAAAGCTTTGCTATAAAGTTCTCATTGCTTCTTTAGGCTTTGTGAGTACAGTCACTACTTTCTGCCATAATAAATGCATAGGTGAAACTGATGCAGCATATTGGAGAGTTCATATAATGATCTATTTCCCAGCCCTTTATTTCCCAGCATTTTATGCAAAGTATGTTTTGTTTTCTTGCCAAAATAGCAAATACTACGTTTTTATAAATTATTTTAACTCACATTTATTATCAAAATTGGAAAGTAGAATGCTATAAAAGGTAATAACATGCCGTATGAGCATATGCAGGTCCTAATCTTGCTGGAGAAGACCATATTCAGATACTGGTCTAAAACCACGTGTCACTTAGCAGAGGCACTGGGGCATTGCACTTTGAGTATTGGGAGTGGAGCAGATGAGGGCTGGTCTGTGCACATTTCTTTCCAATGGAAATTTGCAGGGAGATGTGTAATGAGGTCTCATCCCAGTGTGTAGTCAAGGTGTACATCCAGCCACAGGAGCTGAGAGGTGTCCATGGGTTCCACAATTTTTATGTACTCCATGAGGCAACTACAAGCAACATGACTAGTGATTGTATAAGCTGAGATCCCACAGAGCATTGACAAGGCATCAGCACTAAATGGACTATATTTGGAGATGTGAACGTTCATATGGAGCAGCCTCCTCTCCTCATATCTTCTGGAAGTTCCAATTATGATAATGAGAAGTGGCCCCTATGACAGAAAGAAAAGATTAAGGTTAGAAAAGGCAGTCCAGGGGGCTGCTAGTATCCCAATAGTCTGCTGTTTCCAAGCCCATCATCTTCAACCACAGTGTCTATAAACAAAGAAAAGGGAGAGCTTTGGAACCTTTTAAATAAAGCATGGGAAAATAAAACTGCTGAATTTATTGGGCTGTGACATTCAACTGTTAATTGATGGGGTCGATTGTTGGCCCCAACTGGGCCAAAGCCCAGGCCTTTAGAACATAGGCTACATTGATGCTCTGGGTCAAGCCAGGAGTGTTTATTGAGAGCTGCAAGGGGATTAAAAACTCCAACTACTTCTAGACCATTCAGTGTATTTCTTGCTAAATAAATGTTACAATGTTTACATTTTCTGTGACTTTGGTAATGCATATAATTCTATTTGATGTGACTTATGCTGTAGAGATTTTTCTCTGGTGGAATTATAGGGACATTTTCTAGAACAGCTGGAAATGTTACAGGTGTAGCTATCATGTAATTGAAATTAAAATCAGGTATTTTGTGCTTGGCTGTTATATAAGTATAAATTCTTTATCACATTTACTTTTTTTAAAAGTGCTCTTCCTTTTTTTGCCTCAAAATCTCTTTCTGGAAAGTGAGGATAAGGATATAGCCCTTCTTTGGAAAGGAAAGCTGTAAAATTAAAAATGCAATAAAATTAAGATAAAGGCTCAAAGAAATAGAGCATTTTTTAGAATGTTTGGCTTTGGTGGCAGCATGCAGTTGACAAACAGAAGGCTTCTGTTGCTAAATAATGAATGATAATTAACACATTATCTTGCCTTTATGTCTGTTCAAAGGAGGAGGCAAAATGAGCTGCTGTTCTTCTAAGCTTTCATGAATTGTATCCTTAGAGTTAGTTTTAACTCATTCACAGCATGAAGGCAATTGAAATAAGCCTGGTCCTAGTAGATGATATTCATCAGGAAAAAATGTTTGGAGAAGCCATATGGCAACGGGCGTAAGGTTGTTAACTTCCAAAGCTACTGGAAGTATAATTCTGTCATTTTTCATTTATTCAGTAGTGGCAGCAGATGGGAGAAAACATGGTTTGCGTCAGCATGAGTTTCCTGAAACAGAAACAGGCAGAGGAAGAAGAGAGGAAGTATTTTACCTCTGGAAATATCAGTACCAAAATACCAATGTATGCCAGGGATAGACAAACATTTACGGGAGGCCCTTTCACAGCATTTTTGAGTCAATACCTATGCTTTTCTGCTTCTCTGACACTCCAGTGAGTTATAGGTCTATTTAACTGAACCGAAAAGTGAAGGTGCAATGAAACATAGCATTACAAAGCACAACACAGAAGGGCAAGAAACTGGGGTGAATAGTTTTCTTTCCTTTTGTTAAAGGGCAGGGTGCCTTTTTTAACTGTGCAAGCACATTTTTGGAAGCAGAATATAGGAAATTGCAACACCGGCACAAAGTGTTTATGACAGAGGGTCCTTACTGGGGCTCACTGCCAAGAGGAAGACATCCCATTAGGATCCTTGTGGATGCCAGCAAGGAAAATAATGCTCTCGCTGGGCGAGTGTGTCACTAGGTAACATCTGTGTTTTCCCATGGAATATGGAGCAATTTTGGATGTAAGGTCTATGAGGACTGAAATAACATGATCTTTATAGCTTGGAATAATAAAGTATGTTATTTTGCAAAATGAAACTGTACTGCATTCCCTGAAACCTTTTCAATAGAAGAGTGGGAAGAAGCTAGGTGAATTATGTAATCATGGTTGTTTAAACGAATGTATATTTCTGTTGTCAGGGATGGGGGGAGAGAGGGCAGGGAACAAAATTCTGAAATTTTGAACATTTATAGCTCCTGTCTTTTGGCTGCACTAGGTGCTTACAAAATCAAGTGACTACTAAGATGTTGGTGGAGCAGAGATGTAGTTGTGTGCTGCCTGTGTCCCCTAGAAATGGCAGCGATTGACTGATAGCTTATGAAAACAGTGTTTCCAGATGAAAGTGAAAGGCTAATTAATAACAAATTATGTCTCAGCTCCAAAGTGCTTAAGTAGTGAAGTATCTCTCCTTGTAGAATACACCTGTTTGTTTTCAACTATATGGAGAGTGCTTGAAGTCATTGACATCTGAACTACCCTGGTTCTGTGCAAATCAGGAAGTTTGAGATCAATTTTGATAGCACTCAGCACAAGATAGTTGTTGATATTTCTAAAAGCATTCTGCTTGTTTTGGAATGAATGTTGTTAAGTCATCTGATGAAAATGAATTGGTATAAAAAATCATAGATGTAAATCAGTTTAACAGTCTTATACTGGGACCTTTAAAATTGTAACCAATACTCTGGACTTAAGATACTTCCATTTGAGTGAGAAAGTATTAAAATGAGTTAATTACAAAAGGGAATACTATATATTGTTATACCTAGATAATAATATAATATTATACTTAGGTATACTTACAAATTTATAAATTATAGAAACAGGATATTTAAAAATGTACTGCAAAGGGAGATATTTAAATCGTCATTCACATACATTCTGGAAGGGAACACGTCACAATTCTATGTTTGAACGTATTTTCATTCTGCTGATACTTATCTTGTTTGTGACTTTTAACAATTTGGAATGATTGTGTAAATAATAACCAAAGACTTCTGGTTCCCTCATTTCATATTACAATCATTCTTAATCACCAGTGAGTTTTGCTCCCTGAGCTAGTCTAAAGTTCCCTTTCAGGAAATTTCTACTCTATAATCAGTAATCAGAGCAAAGGAAAATTGTTTTCAGCTCTAATAGTAAGTTCAGTAAAATAAGTTTTGTTGGAGATCCTGGATACAATGACTCCAGATTGTGGCTTTCTGGTACATGGGGTGGCTTCTGTACTCCAATTTATATACACTGCTGAGGCTCTAACTTCATCTCATTCAGATTCTTACTGGTGGTCTTTTTTTACTGCTTTCTTTTTATCTAGTACCTACAATCTCTCATTTACCTCAAAGTGAATTTAATTTTTTCATTTGGTGAAAGAGTCATAGCTCTAGCACTTGCAGTTGACACACATGTTGTCATACACATTTCCCTAGCCATATATTTCTCCTTTTTTTCAGTCTCACATCAGTGTAATCAAATATATTGTTTTCTATATCACATCACGTCAGGATGCTTATCCCCACAGGCTGCTTGGCCGGTTGCATTCTTATGCTGCAAAAAAATTTGCATGACAGCAACCAAGAAAACAGTCATATTTTTGTTAGAGGAGCATAGTGCTAGATGGGAGCTGAATGCACCTCTGCAGCAGAAAATGAACTGCCGTCCATTTGAGCTGCAACCAAGCTAATAGATTGCTAGTTGTCAGCTAGTGAGAAATCCTACACTGCTGTATAGGCAGTCTTCCGTTCTAATTACATCTAGGTCTGAATTTGAAAAGCTGGATTCCTCCTGAATATGACTATTTGGAACAGAAGATTGTCAGTTCATAGACAGTTTTCTGGTACACTGCCATGTAGTCTTGATCTGCTACCTGAGTGCATAGGGCCACACGTTTCCCAAAGGGTTTCCAAGGATTCCCAGATCCACGTTCTCTAGAATTAGGAAATACTCAACAGTACAAAGCCTAGAAGCCTTCGAAGCCCTGATCTGCCAAACCTGGACTGGTACACACTAAACCTGGTCTGCATATGGCTCGGATTCCACAAGTCAAGATTTTACTAGGAAATTGTTCTGACAAGCTCCAAAATGCCATTGTACATGCAAATTGACAAGATATTCTCAATACTACTTCATTAATTACTGCAGAAAACTAGCAGCAGAAAATCCTCACAACTATAATCTGTGTTAGATGTGCTGTGATCACTGCATGGATGCACTATGATGATGAAACATGTAAGGCTGCTATACCAAATAACGTATTTTTAGAGTGTTAGCTTTTAAAACTGATACTAACTCTAAGTTGTTTCTGCGCTCCTGTCTCACAGACTACAACTGATTCGAGCACTAGTGAGAGCAAGAGTGCTGATGACTATATTATGGTTTCCAAAGAAGAGGAAGGAAGTAGAAGTGCTGTCCCGGAGCCGGCACAGACCCTTCAGGCACACAAGGAGGCAGCTGTGAAGCCAGAAGCTCCATCTCGTTCTTCTTTGATATTCTCTGACCCACTGATGGGATCCATTTCAGCCTCCTCCAGCAACCTGAGCTCCAGCCCTGATGACAACAGTAGTAATAACAGCAAAGACTCTGACTTTGCTATTGTCAGCCCACTGGACATCTAAAGAAACAGGCTGGGAAAATTTGGGAGGTTGGTCATTACAACTCAGATTTCTGTGATTCCACAGGCTGGATAATTCTTTGCATTAGAAGGACAGAAAATAGACAAAGGTAAACAATTTCAGCTGCCAAAAGCATAATTAAAAAAAAAAAAAACCACAAGCCCCACAACCCACAAATTGTAACTTTTCAAACAGAATGGACACATTTTAATAACTGCCTTAAGTAAAGATCCAGTAAAACCCAGTTCTAATATACAGTTATTCTTAGTTATAGAGTTACCTTACTTACAAGCTTTGTTACTATAGAACTGTTGCTTTCCCAGAATGTAGGATAGTATGTGCTAGATACCATAATGGATTAGGAAGCGTGTAGATACTTGGCATTAGATCCGAAACGGCAAAGACAAGCTAGATTTAATATCAACCTTTTACTAAATATGCTTGACTGGGTTTTATGAGTAGGAAAGGGTACTTTTTCTTCAGACACTGTGATTAGAGAAGTAGGGAATGTATAACAAAGATTAAAAGCATTGTCCTGGCAGTAAGCTTGTTCTCAGCTGAGGAATCCTAGTCTCTTCATTTTCATCTGGCAATAGCCTGAGGTTTATTCGAGGCTGGGGTTTTTTGTAGTTGTTCCTCAGCACTGTCTTACAGCAAAATGTGTGACAAACACCTTGACAATGGGGACATGCAACAGAGCCTTGTTTTCCTTTGCCTACTTTTTTTCCACTTGGGAGTTCTTGGTTCACCTCTTTCCATCTTTATATCTGTCTGCTTTTACTCCCTCTGGCATGCCTTTTTTTTTTTTTTTAAATTTTACAGAGACAACCATGGTTAAAGCAGTAGGTACAAGGGAAATTACAGTATTTCATAGTGTAGACCTGAGCCAGTTGAACTAAAAGTAGCTAGAGTATGATAACTTACCAGGGAAGGGTGCAAAGTGAAATGAAATGTTCATAATTGAAAGCACTTTATGCCTCATTACTATTATCTTCTATAGACTCTGTTTACATATATTCCTATATGATTTCCATATTTCTAGTCAAGAAAAACATAATGGTGCAGCAGCATTAACCAACAGAAAGTTTCTAATTAACTCTAAAACTTGTTCTTCTGTGGAAAAGTGTATTTCTTTACCGTTAAGTACATAGTACATCTAATAACAGGTTTTTTTCAAGTAGTACTCTCTGATCCCTTTAAACTCTACTGAAATTCAGAAAAAGAAACTGGTGGTCAGTGGACGCCTGCTCTTGCAGGACCTACACAGAACTAGCTTGAGGAAGGAATGCTAGAAAGTTGTGCTATTTCTAACACCAAATAAAATTTCATTGTTTACTTTTATGATACATATACATTATACCATGCAACAACTTTGTAATTGCATGGCGAAGCTTGTGTTTGTATGGAGTTAAGAAATGGTAGTTATTGGCTGCTTAGTCTGTAATTGTAAATGGAGTTAATTACCATATTCCAAAGACGAGGTGTCATGTAGTTTGCTGGTCGTAGATTTTACAAGGTCCTTGTCAGTGACTGTAATTAAGAGATAATTGTCATGTAATTACATGGTAACCGAAGTATCCTTACACACTTAAAAGCTGCTGTGTAGGTCTTCTGAGTTTATTTGTGCCTTGGAAAATAATAAAATGCTAGAATGTTATGAGCAGGCATGGCTTCATACATCTCTGTGACAGAGTGATAAGAACAGTCAGATGACTGTTTAGATGAAAGATTTTAAATGCATAACATTTCAGAGAGTGTTTATTTTGGTTTAATTTTAAGCTTCGTAGAAAATAGCTTTGGAATTCAGCATGCATGCCTGTCTTCAGGTGTATTTTATTTCCCTGATTTTGCATGAATGCCAGGGTATTAGGTGCCTGTTGATTTATTTATGTCTTTCAAGCTTTTCTAGCCTTAATGCTAGAATGCCCGCATTCTCCACCAAAATTACTGTGATGGGTTGAGTGGAATCTACCTGCCGACCACCCAAACTCCCACACAGTAGAATGCAGTCTGTCCTCCTCCCCCCGCCCCCCTGTACGAGACCAAGGGAGAAAGGAAGAAGAAAAGAAAGACTGAAAATGCTGAAAACAAACAGACCACAGCTAAGTGATTATATATAATGTATTAACACTAATATGCAACTAAAATACTATCTACACATATTCCAGAGACCCCCAAGAAAGAAAGACCCCCCTGCCACGAAGGGAAATTAAGAATCTAGAAACACAACAATAAAAACTAACAAGAGAAAAAAAAA
>WAAB01020190.1:0-16414 GCA_013389865.1 Piaya cayana
CTCACCAGTTGTGTGAGGAAGCTTCTACTTGTAATATGTTACAGTTGCATTAATTTACAAGGAGAAAACATAATTAAAGAGTACATGGTCACTAATCAAAGGCCTTTCTTGTGCAGTAGTCATTGTTTTATATAACCTTCTTTTAAGATTGCTAATGTTTTCCAGTTGTTGCAACATTCCAAAGCCTGGGTTTCATACTGAGATGGCATGAAAATACTCCATTGCAACCAATGTGTTTAAACTCAATATCTTCTGTCATAAAACCAAGATGCTGATGGATTGCATAAGGAATTATTACTGCAAAGCATATTTCTCCCACTGAAATAGAAGAAAGCAAAGTACATACATCCCTATAGGTTTTTCTGTTTACTTAAATCAAATTTCTTTTGTAATATTTTCATTTTGATATAACCCAAAGATTGCCATCAGGTTTGAGGTACACCAATGCTGTTTAGAGATTCCTGGAGATACTTATTCCTTGGTCTGTTAAAGTCTAGAGAAGAAACAGATGTATTTCCTTACTGAGAGGAGGGCCAAACCCTGGAACAGACTTAATAGAGAATTGGTCAATGCCTCAAGCCTGTCAGTGTTTAGGAGGCATTTTGGACAATGCCTTTAGTAACAAGTTTTACCTTTTGGTCAGCCCTTAAGTGGCTCAGGCAGTTGAACTAGATGATCACTGAAAGTCCCTTTCAACTGAAATAGTCTGCTTTATTCTGTCCTGCTCTATTCTATTCTATGATAGTGGAAAGCAATTAAAAAGAGGCAAAACATTGAAGCTAACAGCTGAGCAAAGAGGCTTTAAAACTGCTATTTAAAATGTTCAATTAACTGCTTCCAAAGCAAGAAGTACCTTTCTAGCATCTAATGATGCCACTTGTGTCTTAGTTTAATAGTCCTTACTATTATTGTCGTCATATTTCTAGCAGTCCTGCTGTAATTCTTTTTTTTCTGTTTGGTTTTGTTGTTCTGGTCTGGTTGGGTTTTTCGTTTGTTCTAATTTGGGGGGGTGTATGTGTGGGGTTTTTTCCTCCAGCATGTATATCACAGGATAAATCAACTCCACAGCTTTATTTCCTTTTCAGTGAAAAACACAATAATCTGCATTGTCTCAGAATACTTTGGGTACAGAGCTGGAGCATCAAAGGATTTCTAGCCACTTAAGAAAGTCTGAACTATCAAACCAGCATCATGCTACAACTGCCTTCTGACACTTTGGGAGGAAAGGAGGTCAATGAGTAGATCAGACATCCTGAGATCTGTAGAAAATTCATAGGAGTCTGAGAAGGAAAATTAAATCACATAGCATTTAGCAAAAACATAAACAGAGGGAAGGAAAGGAGGAAAGTCTGGTATCCAGGGTGTAGCAGGATGATCCTGTAATGGGTCTTATACATGCATTTAAGTATTGCTGTTTCCAGTTGTAGCAATGTGTATTTTTCATGTCTTTCAGTAAAAATTCAAAGAGATTATTTTTCTAGTATTTTTCAAATGGACTATTTTTTCTCCATTTCTCTTGTGTCTCGAACACACTCATTTTTAAACCTTGGGATACTTCAAACAAGAGTTTTGGGATCCCCTGGGACTCTGCTGAAGAATAAGATCTAGCAAAAGCACAGAATCTATCTGTCCTGGGACAGCATGTGAACCAAGCCCAAACCAAACTTAAATCCTCACTACAGACAGTTGCTTTCCAGTGCTGTTGTATGAGTCCATAAACAATAGAGAGGTAAGACAAAAGTGCAGAAAGGCATTCATTATACAAGCTTCTCTTCAAGTTAGCTGTAATTCCCTCCTGTGCCAGGACTTCAGTGGTTGAGGGACAGCTTTGCTGAAGGGTTTGTCCATGACCACTGTGAATCCTGATCTGCAGATTCAGAGGTTTAATATAAAGTCACAAGTCAGAGATATAAAGGTACAAATGTAGAGTAACATAAGAGTATTTCTATTCTTTTCATATATTATACTATTTATTTTTTGTAATGGAAGCATATCACAGTGAGCTTTACAGAAGGAAAACAAGAATTTCAGACAAAATCTCAACAAGCTTGACTTGTTCTTTCTTTCCTCTGGAGCATAAAGACAGCCTACTTCCCACTCACTGTACAATTACAGGTGGATCCTATCACTGCTGGCATTCCCAAAATATTTCCTGTTGTGATGTTGAAATCTAGGCTTTGCTTATGACACATCACTATTTGCATGAACATAGGAACAGTTATGTAGATGTGAATTAGAAGAAAGTACAGTTCACTAAAAATAAAAATAGGCTACATCATTGCTTAAAGGTTCAGTAAGATGTAAAACTTGGCAGCTTAATTTCAGCTCAGTTTAGACGAAATAGAACTTGAGCTTACATTTATTCAGAGAAGAACTGCTACTACTTGTTATTTTCTTGCTCGTTCACACAATATTGACAAACTTACATCCTCAGTGCAAACCTGGCAGTAACTGAGATGCACTGGAGGTCTACAAAGATGACTGAATAGCATGAAGCACAAGGTATATCTTTAGCCTGTAACAGTGGTTTATCCCATTCAGACTTGGGAAATACTTTCTTGGGTACCTGATCATTTACAAGTGAAAGATGAAAATTCGGCTGTCTGTCTCCTACAAAAAACACCTTGCTCCCAATCTGTAATGAATCATGCAATCATTAATACTTACATAAGTAGGACCAGAGATTTCCTTTACCATTAATTCTGTCTGTCTCCCAGCCTGGAGTTCCCCAGGCACAGGCTCCTTAACCCGCCTTTTTGACGTCTACTGCTTGGAAAAGCAGATTTTCTTGGGCTCTCCTCCCCTCCACCTGCTGCAATGATGAAGCTCCTTGCTCCAATGGAGAGACCACGTGGCCAGAGACAGCCTTCAGAGACTCCACAGACTAACATAGCTCCTTACAGCCCTCTGAAGGCATGTGTGTGCAAGATCTGTTATTAGGCTGCAATTCATTTCTGCGTTAAAGAGCAAGAGATGCTTCAGCAGAGATCTCAGAAACTACTTTCTTAATCATAAGGGAAGTCTTTTCCAAACTTCCCACTCGTTCCTTACTTTCCTTTTTGTTTAAAAGTCCTCCAGTATTTGCCCTGAGGAAATCAAATTGCCCTTGCTATCTAAAATCTTAAAGGCAAAGTATACTGCAATCCTTTGCAAAGAGCAGTCAATGCGTTACTGTCTTTGACATGGCTGAGTCCAGCGTAAACCTTCACACTGAACACTGGGTGTAAAAGCTACCAGAAGAAAGCTAATACACGTATGTGAGAGAGGAGTATTTTCTGGCAAAACTATATGGGAAAATAGGCCCAACCAGTGAACATGCAAAAAGATAATACATGAAGTACACGAGAATGCTGACACTTCCAGACCTAACGGAATAATACCATCTGTAGTTCTGGGTATTACTAAGGCTGAAAAAAGTGCACTTAAGTTTCATGTTTATCTTTCCAGTATTTTTCAGGACAGAATGCTGTAGTCAAGTCTAGTAGTGACATCATACATCATACTTGGTACTTGCTGGAGAGCATGAACCCTGCGCTGTAGTTCAACATGGGTAGATGAATAGAGCAGCCTTACTCAAACAAGGGTGCGATTTGATGGGTCCCAGTGCTTATTACCAAAATATATGGTAGGACTGAAGTGGGGGCTGATGGTTGAAAAGGACAGCAGCAGGTTAGAGGAATGATGTGTTGGAGGTGCTCGTCTGGCAAGTCCTCAAGGGACGTTTGCTCATTTTCAGCAGTGAAGTGTGAAGTTGTGTCATACGAAGTATCCCTCACTTTTTTTTTTACAAAAAGAAAGTATAATTGTGTGAATTCTATTGGCAGGTATATTTCAGAGTTTAGATTAATGTTCTTTTCATGAAGTTATCACTGTCTGACATTTGTTCATACTGTGTCTGGACATAAACAATTCTGGGATAAGTTAAAAAATATTTTGCTGTGTAAATTTGTTTAGTTTAGAAATAACTAGAGATCACTTTTTGCTCAGCAACTCCAAATGCTAAATAGCCCCAGAGAGACCACTTGATGGACCTCAGGTAGGTGAGGTGGCTGGAGGTGAAAGATACACCATTATGCAGTGTAGATGATACCTTTTTTTATTTTGTAGAATTAGTGTCTGTGATTTACTTTACTTACCTTACCTTGCTCTGGTTAATCCCACAGAGGTACATTAAAGGAGGCTACAGAAGCAAGCAAGTAGAAAGGAAACTAGCAATGCAGACACCTCCAGGGAGAATGTCATGAACTCCTCGAAAGCAGTGAGAAAGCCAGCCAGACTGTGTGTTACCAGACAAGTAATGGGATTGTCCCCCAAGGACAGACAACTCTTATCAGGCAGATTCTATGCCATTAAAACAGTCTCAAGGAATCAAGTAGCACTTTGTGATCAGAGGAACAGTGACACAGGTGTAACAGGCACCAAGGCTACTTGATGAACTCAGTGGGGATGTCACCAGCAGTGATGAGATTGTTGTGGTCACTAGAGCTCTGAGAGGTCATGAGCTGCCCACTCACACAGTAGGGCCTACCGCAAGTTTGTCTCCTTTACTAAACCCTGTGCATGCCCCAGAGGAACACGTTCACCTAGAAAAGCTACTTTGAACCTTTCTCAGCTCCAGGGACTCTAGCAGTGATGCCTCCCAGGGGCAAACTTGCAATAAAACCTTGCACAGTTGGAAAGGCATAGTGCACAAGCCCCAGATACAGTCAGAATGGTAGAATAACTGCATGGCACCTCGAAAAAAAACCAACCCCACAATAACTCAGAGCTTATGAAGAATAAAACTCAAGCTGTTTTTTTCAGCCTACAGCTTGGTGGCTGTGTCTAAAGTGGGCTGAACGCGGCATTTATGTACTGGGAATGAGGATGAGGCTTTGAAGTGAGTCTACATGACAAAGGAGAAAGAGACAGTAATGTCCTTTTCAGTTTGTTTACCCTTAAGCAGAATTAATCCATTTGTCAGATATAGGACAAACTTTTTTTTCTTTAAAGCTGTCATCTGATGTCAGCTGATGGAAATCATCACTGTAATGTACTTAGATTCTGGTATGGGTCCTGCTACACCTTGTCCCCATATTTTCCAGATTTAGAAGTAGTAAAAAAATTTGATTAATGATGCAGGCTAAAAGATATTCCTGTAACACCAAGATGACTGTTACACAGGAACAGTAGGATATAAGGATGGCATGAAGAAGTGGCACAAAAAGTTACATCCAGTGGTCCAGCAATGGAAGTTGCTCAAGTAACAGTTTCCAAAGCAAAAGTAGGATGCTCTTATTTTGATAAGACTGCCACTTATATAGTTTAAATTAATTGTGAAGTTTTAAATACTTATGTTAATTACTACGTACCTATTTTAATTACTTCTTGTAAGTGTTTAATTGCACTGGCACAGAACACACCTTTTGTGCTTCTGCAGAATGCCAGACATACCCAGCTTCACTGCTTTGCTCCTTAAACTTAAGAACTGCTCAAAGAAACTTAAAGAACTGACAGGTCCCAAAGGCTGCACCAGCAGAAAACAGTACTAGTAGCAACAAGGTGTTCTCGTCTCATAAAATGAGAAGCCAAGTGAACAGTCAGAAAATGCCTTTTTTCCTCTCCCATTTCATGTTAGGACAAAAAAGATGGAAAGTAGTGTCACACAATGAAGCAGTTACTGCTTCAAGTCTGTAAGGCAACTAAGCACATATAAAATTGACTTCAGTGCAAGGTGATGGATGGGAGAGCAACTGTGCTGGAAGCCCAGAGAGAATGCACAAAATACATGCTACTACAGTAAAACAGGAATAGCCTGTGAGAATAGCCCAGGTGGCAGATGATGCAATACATAGCTTAAAATTTTAAAACCCATCAAAAGTGGAAAATGTAATAAAGCAACATTTCTATGTGGCGTAAGAATATGGTATCACAGCAATGGATCATGTATAAACTCATGACACTCAGTATCAAGCACAAGCTCAGGAAGCAGATGTCCAAGCTGGAAGTTGTTACAAAAATGGTCCTTGTCTCAGGCATGATTTCCAATACATCTTCTGGACACTCTGAAAATGCAAGAACTTGAACTCACAGTTATTTGTTGTGATTCAGCCTTTGGCTGCAACTTGACAAACAGTGGAAGAAAACACAAGCTATCACCTAATTGGAGAAGAAGTTTGGTTTTTACTATGTCTGCTGTTGCCATGAAAATAAGGGAGAAGTAAAATACCATATGACTGAAATACAGCCTCTAAATAGAGGCAGGGGAATAAAAACATTTAACCTCTTGCCAGCATCAGATCCAGGCAAAGAGTTAGTATGCTTTTCAGTATATCCATTATGTCTGTGTGAATGTGGAGCCAGAAGTAGGGTAAATATTGCCACGTTCACAATCCTCAAAAGTAAAGCAAACAGAGACATAGACTAGTGTCAAGAAAGCAAGCGTGACCTCCACGTGATAAAGAAGAGATGACAGCACCAGCCTTCTCTCGTTCAAGGAGAGGGTGAGCCCTTGATTGTTAAGGGGAAATAAGTGGCACTGCAACCTCCTGTTAACTTTTTATATCATGTTCAAATATTTTGGGATAAAATCTGACTTTCTCACTTTCCTCAAAGGGAAACAAGCAGGCTGTATATCAATAATCATTTGCAGCTTTCTTTCATTTTAATTATCAAAATTACTGCAAGCATAAGCACAGCCCTTGATGTTTAAGCACTTGAAAATGTATGACTGCACAGTCTCAAAGAACAAAGTCTTGTCCTCATTGAATGGGATACCTAGTTTCAATAAAACATAACTAGACAAATGCTGACTAGTAACTTGTTTCACATCTGTTTATTTTCTGTATCACCTACCTTCTATCCCTTGTTCAGCACAGCAAGATTAGGGATGAGTGACACCTAAAAGGATGCATAATTCTACGGTGAAGGAATCAGCGGTGTACAGAATCTTTTGGTCAGAAAAGATCTTTGAGATCATTGAGTCCTGCCCACTGTTAAACCACTTCCCTGAGCACTTCATCCACCCATCTTTTAAATACCTCCAGGGATAGTGACTCAACTACCAACCTGGGCAGCCTCTGCCAGTGCCCAGTAACTTTTTCAGTGAAGAATTTTTTTTTTCTGATGTCTAATCTGAAGTTCCCCAGGTGCAACTTGAGGCCATCCCCTCTGGTCCTATCACCTGTCATTTGTGAAAAGAGACCAATACCCACCTCACTACAACCTCTTTTCAGGTAGTTGTACAGTGATAAGTTCTCCCCTCAACTTCCTCTTCTCTAGACTAAAAAACCCCAGTTCCCTCAGCTGCTCCTCATAAGACTTGTTCTCCAGCCCCTTCACCAGCTTTGTTGTCCTTCTCTGGATGTGCACCAGGACCTCAATGTAGTGAAAGGCCCCAAACTGAACACAGTATTTGAGGTGTGGCCTCACCAATGCTGAGTACAGGGGCACAATCACTTCCCTGGTCCTGCTGGCCAAGATGCTATTGGCCTTCTTGGCTACCTGGGAACACTCTGGGTTCATATTCAGCCATCTGCCAACCAACAATCCCACACCCTTCTCTGCTATGCCACTTTCCAGCCACTCTTCCCCAAGCTTGAATCATTCACCTCTTCACCAGACCTGTACATACTCCACTTCTTCCTTATGGTCAACAACACACAAACTGCAAACCTGTAGAATCTGATTTACAGTCATGTTTCGGCTTACAGCTCACGTCTCTATTCAAAATAGAAAAATGTGGCTTTTCCCAGGAATTTTAAAAAATTTCAGAGGGGAAAGAGACCAGTCTATAAATGCCTTTATAAAAGCTTCTCATCTTTAACAATGTGACCTATTTTCTACACTAGATGACGTGTACAGTAAACCTATTGCCCAAGGATCCTTAATGAACAAGTGACAGTAGATTGTGAATTATTAACAGAACTACTGCCAGTCTCCTTGAGTGGCTGAGAGGACTGCACATGAACCAATAGCCTAATAACTGCACGCTGCTTTGAGGCTTACTACTGCATCAGCTGTGCCTGTCTAACAGTGCACAGAAGCTGTGGCAGCATTTGCCATCACATGTTCTTCCACACCTCTCTCAGCCATCACTGGAATGGCCACACTTATGAGCTGAGTAGGGCCCGTGTTTGAAAATTACAGCCAGTGCAATACTTTGCAGTGAGGACCAGACACATTAAAGCATGAAGCCATTTATACTAACAAGTAAAAAGTTTTACATATCCTTTGTTTCTTTCAGAACGCATATGAGGGGAAAAATAAAAGAATATTTATAGCATCTGAAATGCATAAAAACTGTTGAAATGTTATTCATCTGGCCCACTTATACTGCTGCCAACCTCCCAGAAGCAGATGGGAGTAAGAAGAACTTAGGCTATTTACCTCAGTTTTATCATCTTCCTCAGTGTCCTAGCTATACCCACCATTTCCAATTTCACTAAACAATTTTATAAAATTAAGGTAGGAAATCAGTTAATTTCCCTCCATATAGATTGCAGCACTGCATTCTTATTTGTGTGTAGTCCAGAAGGTATTCCAGGTGCTTCTTGTATCAATTTGACATGATTTTAAAAAGGGGGAAATGATAAAAAAAAGAATATTCTAAAAGAGAAAGTGTGCTTTCACTTTTAACATGGATTTGCACATACCTTAAAAAAAAAGATTTTATCTTCTTTTTTTAATAAATAATCTGGAAGGTTACTTGCGGCAACAATTTATCCAGAAACTTTCTATTCATACAGTGATGTGTGAAGATTAGAAAAATCTCTTCTTAAAAAATGCAGTAAAATCATTGAAGGAAAACAAGGTAACAACTAAAAAATTTACTCTGAGTAGAAACAAATTCAAACCCTAAGCAAAACAACAGGACCAACTGCAGCTGAGGCATAGACATGACTTAACACTCTTAATCAGTTTTAATCAAATAGTAAAAATAATTGCATTTTTTCTTGAGACTTATGAGAGGAAATCGAAAATATTCTGAAATTACTTAAACCCGATAAAACAAAAACTGCAGTTAAAAATGTGAATGTGTTTTTTCATGCAAACTAACATCCACATACGGCTTAGTTTCTGACTAAAAAACCAAAGTTGTTTTCAACAGAAATGTTTGGTTTCCTCGGTTTTTTGTTCTTCAGTTAAACACTCATCTGTACATGACTTCTTGAAAAAGAAATCAAACTGGGATAGTACAAAGTCATCAGGCACTCTGGAGATGGGTAATGTGATACTTTGCCTTTTACATCTAACCCACCAGTTTAAATCCAGGCCAGGCCAGCAGCAACTGAATACTACTATCAGATGTTTCTCGTCATGCACAATAGGATGGTGGACTTAAATAATTTTGCAGAGAAAAAATAACATCTATATATGGTCTTATGAAACCATCACTGAAGAAAAAAAGGCTTCTGCAAATATAACTGCCCTGTATCACAGAATCTTAGAATGGCTGAGGCTGGAAGGGACCTCTGGAGTTCATCTGGTCCAAGTGCTCTGCTCCAGATAGGCCACCTAGAGCTGGTTGCTCAGGACCACGTCCAGGCAGCTTTAAGTATATTTGAGGATGGAGACTCTGCAACCTCTCTGGGCAACCTGTGCCAGGGTTCAGTCACCCCCACACTGAAAAAGGGTTTCCTGATATTCAGAGGGAACCTCCTGTGCTTCAGTTTGGTATTGTCACTGGACAACACTAGAAACAGCCTGGCTGTCTTTGCCTCTTCCCTTCAGATACTAATTCACATTAATAAGGTGCTTTTGAGCCTTTTCTTCAGGCTCAATAGTGCCAGCTCCCTCAGCCTCCTTTTGTATGACAAATGCTCCAGCCCAGCTGGACTTACTCCACTACATCCATGTGCCTCTTCTACTGGGAAACCCACCACTGCACAAATCACTCCAGGTTATCCACTGCTGAGAGGAGGGCAAGGATACCTGGACCTGCTGGCAACACTTCTCCCTAATGCAGTCCAGAATTCTGTTAACTTTCTGTGCCACAAGGATACACTGGGGGCTCATGCACAACTCTGGTGTCCACCAGGGGCACCAAGTTGTTTCCTGCAAAACTGCTTCAGACACCGATCTCATCAATTTGTCTCTTTGAAATTAATGCTATCTCTCTATGAAATACAGGTTCTTCCATTCATGTGGAACAAACACTAGGAATCAAACATTCAGTATTACTCTAAGCAAAGTTGACTTACCTTGGTGTCTTGCTAATAATACACACATATGGGCATCAGACAACCTTATAATTGCTTATTTGCTGAGCTAGAAAAATCGGAAGCAGTTAACATGTTTCAAGGCAGTATAAAGAGATGTAGACACATACTGAGAAACACACAGTTCAGATAACAATTTGTTCTGTTTACAAACCAACTCCTAGGCTTGTACATTTTCTACTCAATTAATGTTCAGATCGAAGGAGTTCTGATTTTCCAAAGTACCAACATTAACTGTTCATATGTAGTTCAAATGTGTGTAAACACCTTACTGTATCACAACCTTCATACCTCAAGGTAATATCTAAAATAAACTGACTTGTAGGTGGTCTTATTACTTGCATTGTATTGTATTCATGCCCACTGAAGCCTATGGGCATAGATTTCCTGGAAGAAAAATAAATTATTTTTTTTTTAAAAAANATTTTTTTTTTAATTGCCTAATCACTTCAATTGTAATTAGTTAACGAACTATACCTTTTCTGCAAGGAATTAATGCATGGTTTCAATTTCATTATTCTCATTTAGCACGTATTGCATATCTTCTCTCCATCTCTGATGATATGTCCATGGTATCTGAATGAATTCTAATTTTACATTCAGGACAGACAACAGTGTACCTCTCTACAGGAGACATACCTTCCATCTTGTCCCTATGATAAGGAGATTTTCATGGGACTTGTAACACAAAGCTGCATTTATTGAACTAAATTATCTCTTTATTAGAAAAGCACCAACACAACATTCTTTAAAATTACTGGAATTTTATTTGCCTCAGGCTTATGACTTGCAACCAAAGACATTGTGCAAAGAAAGCAAAGATTAAGTACACTTTAGGGAAAAGGTGATAATCCACATTGGTAACATAGAAGATCAGTTTGATGAAAGGAGCTATCCATTACACTATATAGATTGCAATACTCAATAGCAATTTTTTTAACCCCACTTGTTTTTTAATCAAGAAAAAGAAGTTAAGCAAAGTTTACAGTAGACATAAATCTGATACAATTTAAAGAGCATTTTTCTGAAGATCATCAAGCATAAAGTTGAAAAACATATAAGGGACAAGTTGGATGAAGGCTAACTACTGTACATTTATAAGCTATTAAACAAAGTTGCATATATGTACCACAGTGTAAAAAACAATACAGAACAAACAAAAAGTCTGAAAACTGCCTGATGAAAAATAAAATAACCAGTGGCTTTTAATGGCTTCTCCTGGTTATCAATGCTACAAAAGACTTTTGTCTTTCTGATGCCGCTAAAAAACACCCTATCAAATGAGAAAGCCAGGCACAACCAAACCCTTATTGAGTTGAAACCAGTTCATGGAAATATACTATCAACCCACGTTTTCCATCAAAAGCTCTCCTGTGTTGTTTCTAAATCTTTTGAGGCCCATTTGGTCACAATATGTTACACTTTCTTCCTTTTTTACACTATGATATCATATGTTTGTCTGGCACTATCCTAAATCTAATTTATAGAGAGTGAGAATACAGAAATGACCCAATGACTATTTAACAAAATGAATTCACTGGGTGTAAATAGGAGAAGGGAGAAGAGAAGGGGGAAAGGTCAGTTCTGCCAAGAAAATAAACCCTATGGATCACTCATCATCACTTCCGCTTGCTTCCGACTGGTCCTAGAGGTAAGAGACACAAGACAAGTCAGAAATTCTTCACCAGCTATTCTGTGGAAATTGTTAAAGAAGGAGAAAGAAGAAAGTAAAAGGAAGAGAAAATGATTATTGATAAATCAAGATAGCCTTAAGAGATGTCTACATTATCTAGTATATTTCTCTTTCAAAAGACATTTCATTTAATTGCTATGGACTTCTTTAGAAAAGGAGAGACAGTGAGAGGAAACACTGGATATTTCTTTCTATCCATACATTTAAAAATAACTAGGAAGAGGTTTTTGTTGCAATAGTAGAAGCACTTGCTAAAATATCCCCAATACATCAAAGCTAAGAGTTTTCTGTCAGTGGACAAAAGCATACAGACCATGAGATTTAAATGTTCAACAACAGTAGGAACACCTCCGAGAAATAAGCTCCAAACTTCTTGAAGTTCTTGTCTTTCAGCACTGGAACCAGATCTCGTAAGTACACTCCGATACAGTTAATAATCCTACCCATTTCTCACAAGATGATTGATACAGATTAAAAATGTGCTTAGGCATGAAAAGAACTCTGACAGCAAGCAGGACAGAGTAGAGGCGCAATCACTGCAACCACTTCCACAGTCTCAGTCTGCAAAACTTACATTTTCATCTTGATCCTCATCACTATCATCATCACTCACAACAGGTTTGGCTTTTGCTCGGCTTTGCCTCTTCTTGCCTTTTCCTTTCTCCCGACTTTTTTCATCCTTCTTATTTAGCTTGATTTTGACTTTCACTGATTTTGCTGCAAAAAGTTTAACATCAATGTAACTTTCACTCATCAACTTTTAAATGCTACCTCTGCTAACAGAAATTCAGCCTTGTAGCACCCTGAAAACATATTCCAGTCTGTTCTTTAACTGGAATGTAGAAAAATGAAACAGAGATATTTGTTATTTCTGTATGTCTTGACAGTTGTAACAATAATTTGTATTAACCTACAAAGACTAAAGTTGACCATGCTGGTCGTCTTTTCATTCTCAGAATGCATGGTGTCTACAGGTATTAAGATACTCCTGTGAGAAGATACACATCTAGAAACATACTCTTCCTTGCACACAGACATATTTGTCCTTTGTACAAGCGATTTTTTTAGCTTTAAACTCCAGAAATGCTATGTCTAGGTAACTGGTACATTTGAGCACCTGTGTTATTTGTCTGTGGCTTAAAAACAGTCAGAACATAGAGCCAGAAGAGTTCACCCAAATGTTAACATCCAAAGCAACAAACTCAGTAAGAAGTTACTTTTACCAACGGAAAATAGAACCTTATTACCAGTTTCCATGAAGAAAATGGAAAACTTTCCCATTCCCAGATATACTTTCTTTTCAGTATTCAGTAGAGGACTCACTTTCTGTTTCTGATTCTTCTTCTTCATCCTCATCTTCATCATCATTGCTTTCATCCTCACTTTCTTCTTCTTTGGCAATCTTCTGTCGTGCACTTTTGAACACAGACTGGAGAACAATGGAATCCTCGTAGATCTACAGTGTGAATTAAAAAACTATGTCAGAACTGTAAAGTCAAGCAGTAATCCAGTGTAGACCTTAATTTCCAGTGCAAACCCACAGGGTACGTGGCCTTTTCAAATAACAAATAACGATGTTTGTTGCATGGATTTGACAAGAAACAGCAACATCGACTTTTCATACTCTAAATGATTAAATTTGTCAATAGTAAGCCACAAAAATACAACTCTTAAAAAGTATTACATCTAAAATGTCTGGTTGCAGTGGTTTTATTATTATTATTACCAAAGGAGTTATTGAGAATTTTCATTAGATTGTAACAGCCTTGAAAAACTGCCAAAGCAACAGACTTCCGCAGTAAGCACCTTAATTAAAAAATGGGTTATAGTCTAGCAATACAGTTGATAATGATGAACAGCTAACCCTCATGTTAATTAAGTAAAATAATTCATTCCAAGCGGCATATTCCTTCCTTCCTCCCAGGTCTAAAAAGACTGAAACAAAAATTAATAGTCAGTGCTTGTTCTAATCTTAGCACCTGTTCTGAAACATTCTGTAATTTGCTAGGTATCTTGGGTACATCAGATTTTCTCTTTAAAATCAAGCATGAGAGGACTACATTTGGCTGGTAACACATTTCTCAGATTACCACAGCAAAGATCTTCTTGTCTTGCTGAGTATCTAGGGAGTTCATAGAAACACCTTAACAAATGAGCTTGTACATTTTGTTTTGTAAAACATCAGAAGCCAAGAACTGGACAATACAGCACCAGATAATTAAGAACAGTTAACACAAGGATAGAGAGTCATAGATTGCATTTGGTTTAATCATCAGCATCATCACTTGAACTACCTTGCCTGTCCTACTATTCCTTTGCCTGAATTACAGACTTTGTCATACAAAGGCATCCTATGAGAAAGATAATGGAAGGATTTTTGGCTGCTGTTACACAATCTGTTTGTGAAAATCAATAAAACTTCCCTAATTCATTGCAGGTTCAACAAAACAAATCAGAAAACTTTGTTCAGAATGCTTTACATGAAATCTGCAATCCCTCTATTTCCACTTGACTGTCAAGTTCTTTCTCAAAAACTGCACCTCACTGCAGATTGTTCCCCATTCTGTAAGTACGACTGTGCTTTCTGTTATGACATGTTTGACTGGTCTTGACCATGGCAAAATTTCTTCCTCTTACAGAGAAGAGCAACGAAGTTGATGAAGGGGCTGGAGAACAGGCCTTATGAGGAACAGCTGAGGGAGCCGGGGTTGTTTAGCCTGGAGAAGAGGAGGCTGAGAGGAGACCTCATTGCTCTCTACAACTACCTAAAAGGAAGTTGTGGAGAGGAGGGTGGTGGCCTCCTCTCCCAAGCGACGGGGGACAGGACAAAGGGAATGGCCTCAAGCTCTGCCAGGGAAGGTTCATTAGAAAAAAATTTTCACAGAAAGGGTCATTGGGCACTAGAATAGGTTACCCAGGGAGGTGGCTGAGTCACCTTCCCTGGAGGTGTTTAAGGGACATGTAGATGAGGTGCTGAGGGGCATGGTTTAGTGTTTGATAGTAATGGTTGGACTTGATGATCCAGTGGGTCTTTTCCAACCCGGTGATTCTATGATTTAATGATTCTGTGATATAATTCTCATGAATGTTCTGAAAAAGCATTTCTCCTGTTCTCTTACAATATTAGTGGACTGTAAGACCCCATAACTTCCCCCCTTGAAGTTAAATGACTATTGATTATTCTCTTATGCCTACTTCTTTTCAAGTCAGCTATGAACTGGAGACCCTGATTCCTCCCAAGGACCATTTCTTTTTCTTATGCATAGGCCTGTCATATTCCACTCTTCCTAGGAACTGCTCTTTCAACTAACTTTTCTGTCCTTCTCAGACCAAAAACTTTCCTAAGACAAAAAAAAATTAAGGACACATACAATGTTATACTTTTCTAATGCTGGTCACTACATATTTAATGCATTACTGTGCTCCAGAATTTTAAATGGAAATTCCTGCAGAAATTAAGATTTTTTTTAAGAATTACTTCAAAGTTCTCAGTGTTGAATTATTTGTAATACTTAGTATTTACTTTGATCCAGAAAAAAACTGAGGCTGTTTCTGGAAAACTTGTGCCTATGAAAGTCTTCTTAATTTGACCAACACGTTTCAAAAAAATGGTTCCTTGACAGCTAAACTTCCTTCAAAAAGAGAGAAGCAATGAGGAGTTCATAATAAATGACAAATTTTCTGTTTCAACAGACACGTACTATTTTTAACCCCTCACATACCAATGTTTCATTTGACCATTATAACATGAAAAACTTTTCTATTTGCTGAGGCTGCACTGAGGACAAAAGACTCAAACTGCAAAATCTGTCTCTCTGAAAATTTCTCAGAAGGTTTTTACTCAGACGGACATCCTTGCTCCAAGGAAAAGCAGCACACATCATACTAACAAGAACAAACACATAGATTTTCACTTGAAGTCACTGTGTACTTAAACAACCACCTAAATTAGCCTTTTGGGTGCACACACAAATAATCTAGTTTACTGAAATGAACTGGTACGTCAGAGCAGAGGTGGACCTGAACTACTACAAAGAATATGAGACAGCCTTGAAAACTGGAGGACTGCAGCAGAAGTGTCCCATGATTCACTGGAAATCAAAAAGAAAGGTATGAGAACTTACCAGAAAGAAACCTTAAAAAATACCTTAGATATGAGTTATTTGAGCTTCATGCTATAAAAAGTAACACTAACGCTGGTAATAATGCTGGTACGCTGGAATAGAAAATAATACTCCAACATTCTGATACAGGTTGAGCAATTTCCAAACAGAGCAGTAATATCTACTGAATATTTCTACCTATTTAGGACTGTACCTGTCAATTCCACCACATCTGCCTAACAAGAGACAGGTTCCCCATAGCAACTTGAGCCATCCTGATAAGAATAACCAAATTATTTTTCCCATTTAGCTACTGATTTTCTTTGCTTCTTTTTACCTCCTCTATTAATTTTTACAGTTGTCTAAAGTCTCAGTGATACTTTCTGGTGTTAGCTTTCCTTCACCTTTTTTTTTTTTTT
>WAAB01020190.1:16421-26481 GCA_013389865.1 Piaya cayana
TTTTTTTTTTTTTTGGCATTTGTTAAGATTATATATTTACAGCTGTTTTACTGCTGTATGGCTAAGCATTAAACTGGTAATTTACATTTGCATGTAGCAAAATTTCATTCCATACTTCCTGTCATCATTAATTTTCTTATTAAAAAAATCTTTTTAGCTGATTTATTTACAGGTTGTTAACTGAAGACAGTAAAAATACTGCACATATACATTGCAGAAAACCTTTTGTGTCTCTAAATATTAAAAATTATCACAAAATGATAAGCTGCATTCATCAATCCTTCATAATTAGCTGCATGCACATTTTAATTTTTAATTCTCAAATTTTAATATAAACACCTCAGTTCAGCTAAGGGTCATCAACAACATTTAGGAATGTGAAGGATGCATCAGTATTGCCAGAATCAGCCTTTAGCTTACTTTTCCTTACGTTTCTTCTAACATAAATTCTTTCCTCTTGCACATTACAGGAACTGCCTTCATGTTCTCTGTTCCAATTTAATACAGTGTAACACACTATTCGGAACTCATCAATAAAAACAATCACCCAAGACTACGTTTCACTGTATTGTGAGACAACTTTCTTATCTGTCATCAAGATTTTTATACTCTCCTTTTGTTTCAGTGTCCTCTTCTGAACTCACAGAACAGGGCATATTCATGTGAGTGAAACATCTGTTTGACACAAAAGATTTTGCCTTCTGAACCTCTGAGGCTCATCTGGTATTTATTATTACTGTCTCTTAAAACAGACACTCATCTTTCAACATTAAAAAAAAAAATTACCAGAGGGTTCAGGAAGTAAAAAGCTTCATACACATAGCTGTTCTGCTGGACAAACCTTGAATTCGTGTCTTCAACTAGCAGAACTGAAGAGTTCACTACAAAGTATTTCCTCAACATCCCGTCCTAAGCTGTACAGTTACATCTCATTCTGTTATCCAGTATGGTAAGCTCAAGCTCTGTATGCAGTGTTTTACCATACAGTCAAACAGTCTTACAGCAGCCCTAAACTACACATAGATCAGAAAAACCAGATCTTGGAATAAGACGCAAAACACATTTCCCTGCATGTGTGCACAGCAGCTGTGTCCAGTGGACTCTAGACGTTCCTAAGAATTTGGGTATTTTTCTCTATTCAAAGTAAGACTTAAAATACAGGGTTTGTATACATAATACAATCATTTGCAGACACTGAAAACACTAGGTAGGAGCAATCTGTATGTTTAACACAAAGTCGTTCATTTAGACCTGTGATCCCTCCAAATTGAATGTCTGAGCATTGTGACACAGCAACATGACATCTTTCTCCAAGTCTCCAAGACTCCGATACTTGTGGTTGCGAATTCTTTCCTGTTGCATTGGTTGAGCAAATGATGAGAAGTTTGGAGAGGCAGTGATGCAGAAAGAAAAAACAGCAAATAGGACAATGAGTTAATATTTATTTTCAACACATTAAAAGCTTTCTCTTTAAAAATTTTACCTAAGCAACAAGAAAAGTATCCATTTAAAAAAATTTAAAAACAGTCTTAAAATGTATTCTTAACACAATACTCAAAAAAATGCACCAGGTAATAGAGTAAAAAGTAACAGAAAGTAAATGAAACAGAAATGTGGTTCTTATGGTGAAAGGAGTTCCAGTTCTGCTTTTCTAGCACAGAAACAAAATAAGCTATGACATGAATGAAAGTCATAGAGTTATGACGTCACCTGATACGCAATAAGCTGTCTAAACCTCATTTGCCAAACTGTGTTTGGATCTGACCTTGCTGTTCCAAGACGTGATACTAGTTTAGGGATGACTATATTCCCCTAAAACCATGAAACCTTTGCAAACACTGTTTGTTTGCCAAAGATGTGCTTATAGATTCGCAATTAGGTCTTTGTAAAAAAGACATTGAGATATCACCTCTGAAAGTGTCATTCATGTCATGCTGCTACATTTTGATTTGACTTTGAAATTATAGCGATACATTGCAATACACACAGAACAAAACTCCTAACAAGGTGTATAACAGTGTTTAAAATCTAAACCACAAATACAGGTACATGTAATACTCACATTGTTGTAATTTAAAATACAACTTCATGCAAACCCTTCTTTGTAACAAAAAAAAAAGGAACCTCCACTTCCAAAAAGGGTTCATACCTTTATCTTTTTAAAATCCACTGGTTTCCTAATCAATTCATAATACTCCGGTAATTCTTTCCTTGATGGAAGCTGAATGAAGACCTCACTTAGCTGCCGTCCTGAACTGTTGAGAAAAACAAATCCATAATGCAAAGAATTACTACAACTTTCTCATGAGAAACTATAAGACACATACAATCTAATCATAAATAAAAACAGTAATGAAAAAATAAAACCACAAATTTTTCTTTCAAAGAATTAAAAATTGAACCCTGCTCTGTTTTGTAAGTTTGGTACAGATAATTCACTTACAATTTAAAACATATTCTTTGTGCTGTTGTTCAAACATACCGTCATTACTATAAGACCATATGTGCAGAAAGCTCTGCTGAAGTAGATTGGATTTGAACCTGAATTCCATAATGGTTTTCTGAGTTTTATCCTTTTCTCAGTTTCATTCTAGAAAATTTATTAAGTATCTCTCCTATCACTGTATCTTCTTCTTGGTCATTTCATAGTTGTTTTGTAACTCCATATCATATCAAAGTACTTGTTCATGCCGATTTCCATTATACCAGATGCTGACTGCTATCAGATTGAATGATGTTACAACAAAAAAAACCTCCTAACTTCCACTAATGACTGATAGGTTTCTAGGAAGATTATTGTAACAGTATCAAAAATCACCTCTGCCATTTGTACTTTTTCAGTCATCTGAAATAAAGTGGTTGGTTACCTAGAAACCTTACATACTCTAGGAACGTTGCCTATCACTTACAGGTGCACAGTTCTAAGACTTCTAGATTTCACACTGTTCATCCTCTATTAATAGCTATTTTAACACTTCCAGACTGAGGGGGTTTTTAAACCTTATTTGTGGCTTTCCAAAAAAATAACTCTATTTCACCTCACATAGCATTCATAGCATTTCCCAGCCCATGTTCACATGCTTCCTTCTTTCACATTTACTCCAAAAAGGCCCTGTTTTCTCATTTGCACTTTCAGATGGTAACTTGGGGACAACCAGACTTTCACAGCATTTGGGCAGGAAGGCTGCCAAGTTCTCGTCTACACCTCAGCTTTTCTCTTGCAGTTACTTTCCACTATAGTGCAGAGTCTTATCAGACACACTAAAGTAATACTGACTCAAAGGTTAACTGAACCTATTCTGCCACATAGGATAAGGATGATAAAAAAGCACTGTACAGCTCTAACCTTTATGAAAGGCATATATACTAAACATAGCTTAGGTATTAATGCCTCAAACAGCATCAGAACCTGCAGAGATACCATTTTACTTACAGACCTGTTAAACCAATGAACAAGTAGGAATAAACAGAGTTTCCTCATTTCCTGAGCAGCTGTTGTTCACCTAATCTAAGATTTCCCATTGCTCTCAGTTTAGTCCTGGTACTCCACTGCTCTTTATATACTTTGCATCAGAGAGGACAACAATGTAAAGGTTCTAATTGCAGCCTGTTAACCAGCATTGTTCAATCAACATCCTGGGCACCCACTAGCAGCTAGAGTATTTTTCCATCCGATACAAACCTAGAAACCAAAAGCCTCTGTCTCCTCCTGACAATATTTGTCTGACTTGTAGTAGCAGAACCCATTTCCCTTGCTTGCTCTGCAGTAACTGCCTGGCTGCCTCCTAGAGTACTGCAAGATTATGGCACATGCACAACTGTACTTCTGAATGCTACTGCTACACAGTGAGACAAGGCAGAGTACTGTGCATCTCCACCAGGAAAGCTGAGAGAAAAGTTTGCTCCATTCAACTGTTGGGGTAGATACTTCTGACTGACAACCTGCATCTCTCAGTGCAGGCAGTTACTAGTAACTTTACTGAACAGATCTAATTTCTTCAAGAAGCACTCTGCTACTGAAGTAGAAAAAAATCATAAAATGACCAGATAATCGTCATTCTAAGTCTTAGGTTTTCTCTTGTCAGCAAGTAATTGTCTGACTCCGGCCACTGGACCTCATTTTGATACTGATTCACATCAGAGACACAAATTCATTCCTTCTATGCTTCCCCTTTCACAGTGGGAGTTATTTATACTATGAATAAGAATGGTTGACTCGATGATCCAGTGAGTCTCTTCCAACATGTTTTTTATATGATTCTATGATTCTATGAATTTAAAGTTAACAATCTTGCTCATGATCTGCGTCAGTGACCAGGTCATGCCACAGACCGCCCTCTCAAAGACAAACTGCCGACAATACAAGGAAAAGCAATGCATCAAGTACACACTACATAACTGGCTAAATTAACACATTTCTACTTCTTTGCAAATTGAGGACTGTATATTTTCTGTTGTTAATAAAGAGAAGAGTTGCACATTCATAATTGCAACTCAGATCAATGAAATTCTGAATCTACAGAGAAATCAGATCTCTGGTGCCCAAATGATGTCTTGAAATTTCCATTTCTATTCCTCATTTGTAAAATAAGAATAAAATATTGTAAAAAAAGTTCCAGATCTGCAAAATATTTAGATTCTTTGTAAGTATTATAAAGAAGCTTCAGGGAATTTAGTCATTCATTAAGTGATCAGTGTCCACCTTGTATTTGAAAGGCACTGCTGCCATGGAAAAGCAAAGCAAAGCAGTACACTATCATATCACTGCACAACATACTGTAACATACCTTCTAGAGGGCACCATGTTAGGTTTTCATCTTTTTCTGTTACATCGTTTCTTGGAGTGTGCTTGAATTCAAAAACTGGATAAAGTCATTTAAATAAATTTGTGCAATATACTAACATGCAATATTGATGTAAACTAATCCTTTAAAAAGTGTAAAAAGTTGCTTTCAAAACTTTGTGTGGTATGAGCCTGGATTTGCTATGCAGAGCAACTGAGTTACAACTGCTGCGTTTTTTAAACTTCAGCAGCTTTCTTTAAATAGAAATGTCTTTTTGAGAAAAATTACTAAGGCACTGATGCTGGTGTTGCTTCAACTACATTTCAGACTCCAAGAACAAAAAGAATGATCTAAATTTATAGGAAATAGCTACTAATAACCCAATGCTGATCAAATTTTAAAACATGTTTAGCATATTTGTCCTATTAAAAAAATCTCCTAATGATTACAGAGATTATCTCATGGCTATATATATTTGTATTTTTATATATTTATTTTATTTTATATTGAAAATATAACAGTAGGAAATTATTAAAGAGCAATATTCTATTCTTCAGATATAAATCTAGTCAACTGCTTTGCTCACACATTCTTCTAAACTAAGAATGCCAGAGAAAACCTTCAAGATTTTCCTTGATATAATTACTGAGAATCATTTAAGGCCATGAAAAAGAAAGCATTAAGGGCATGAAACATGCAACAGACAGAAGATAGCGCTGGATTTTGCCTCCTCAGATCAAGAATAGCTTATGCTATCATTTTTATAGAACCTCCTCTCATAAAGAAATACTACCTTCTGCTCCCTTTGTATATTCATGTGTACTGTAAATTAATGTGACCTCTTCTTACACAACCTTAAATGGCTGCATCATGGATACAACAAGAGAAAATTAGTAATTATTAATGCAATTCTGATTTTAATCCCTGTCCCCACTTCTGTAATTAGAAAACAATAACCACAACTACCACATAAAGATCATGCGCAGTAAAAAAATCACTTCTGGTTGCCTAGCAACTAGCACAATATGTGCTGAAGGGAAGAAGGATCAGAATATATTAAAAGACCCGACTGCAAAAGAACTGTGAGTGACAGTTCATTGCTCCTGCATCAGCTCAACATGCTAGTGCTATGTGTGCTTGCATACAAAATAGTACCATGCTGAGCAAATTAAAAAGCATTAAGAAATACTACTCCTTTTAAAAATATTTTTGCTTGGAAAAACATTTGTGATCCATTTCTTATTTCCTATCATTTGTGTCAAACTGCTTACAAAGTGCATAGAAGCATATATTTCCACCCATTTAGTAAGCATTATCTTCAGTAAAATGAAATGCAGAAACAATTATGCCTCACTTGTATGCAGTTTCCATTTCTTTTCCTTAGCACTGTGTGGCCAAAAGAAAGCCACCAGTGACCTGTCAAAAGCCCTACTAGCAGCCTTCCTTCTTTGGAATCAAATGAAAAAACAACATGAAGCCGAAGAAGCAAGATGTTCTTATATTTCTGGCATCACAATTTAATAAATACTGAAAATCAATTTAACACTGCATAGAATGGGTGTTGTGCATACTTGCTTGCCCCAGTAAGGCTGCTCACAACCAGAACTATGGCATGCAAATTACAGCTCATAATCAAATGCAACTCAAAAAGATGCTCTTTATAAAAAAATCATGTGTAGGGGTAAGAATTAAAAGAACCTGCAGAATCACTAGGTTGGAAAAGACCTACTGGATCATCGAGTCCAATCATTCCTATCAAACACTAAACCATGCCCCTCAGCACCTCATCCACCTGTCTTTTAAATACCTCCAGCGATGGTGACCCAACCACCTCTCTGGACAACCTGTTCCAGTGCCCAATGACCCTTCCAGTGAAAAACATTTTTCTGATGTCCAGCCTGAACCTCCCCTGGTGGAGCTTGAGGCCATTCCTTCTTGTCCTCTTGTTTTACATAGTGGTACCTCTATATTTAACAACCTCCATCAGGAATCCAGCTATGCAGGGAGATGATTTATTCTTGTTAAATATATTTAATGCTTCTTCCTTTTTGGTACTAATTGCAGTAATACCTGGTGGGCTTTTCCCCACCATCAAAATGACAATGCGTAAAAATACTTACAAATATAATTCCTGTGTTTGACATGTAGTTATGTACTGCCTAACTTTGGCTGGGCTATAAATAAGAATTATTTGCTTTGCATGTTTGGATACAGAAGAGTACTAGTTGGCATAAATAATTACTTGTTAGATTAGTAATGGCTAATTACATTACTCACCATTCTAGAACAGTTAAAATCTGGCAACTAGAGGAAATAGATGGAAATAGTCTGAATCAAATCCATTTCACAAACAGAGAGAAATACTCACTCTGGGCACAAATTTAAACACTTTGGCTTTAATGATGCAATGATCAAAATGCTAAGAACCAGAGACATCAGAAGTCTCTTGCCTACCAGGAAACATTGACAGGGCACCACAACCCTGCCTTGCAATTTTCTTACCAGCTTTATTAAAATGTGGTCAACAGCTACCTGCTATGGGGAGGAGGCTTTGTGAAGATAACTGGTATGCACTGTGCAAGTCCTCACTTTCAAGTTTCACAAACAGAACACAGTGTAGGTAGATGAATACTTGAATGCTGTGTTCAGTTCTGGGCCCTTCACCACAAGATGGATGTTGAGGCTCTGGAGCGAGTCCAGAGAAGAGCAACAAAGCTGGTGAAGGGGCTGGAGAACAGGCCTTATAAGGAACGGTTGAGAGAGCTGGGGTTGTTTAGTCTAGAGGAGACTGAGAGGAGACCTCATTGCTCTCTTCAACTACCTGAAAGGAAGTTGTAGAGAGGAGGGAGCTGGCCNTGTAAGTAATAAAGCTATCAGCACCCTGGGACTCTTGAATTCAGCTGTTATCCGAACAAAGCTAATACCAATCAGCAGTAGCATTGAACTGGCACCTAGACAGGAAACATCAAACTCTTGATGCAGGGCAGAAAGGGACAGTGGATTTGTAGGGAAGTTGAAGGACTCTAAGGTATGACGTATCATTCCTTTTCCTCCACTTAATTTTAACAATCAGGAAAGGGAAGCTACACTTACAGCTTTCCTTCCCCTGAAATAAAACGTAAAGGAAAATCATCAGAAGATCTAAAATAAAGTTTGGGTGCTAAGTCTGGTTTCACATCATGCATATGCATCAGCTGGAGCTTAAATTTGGCATACAAACACCTTATTCTAAAAAAAGAACATCCATCTCTAGTAAAATTATTCCTTTCAAAAGGCTAAAGCATTTGAACTGTATATATAAACTAATTTTGCTTTCTGAAAACATAGTATACATTTTACATATCTGTAATATGAGCGATATAATTCAATGAGTACCCATTACTGTGAGCATTCCTAATTTTAGAGGAAAGAAAAAACAGGCTAAAAGAATCAGGATTGGAGAAAAGTGCGACAATAATACTGGACTGATGCCTTTCAATATACCCTCTTATTTCTAAATAAGTTTCTTAGATGCTAAGATTAGATCAAGATACAAGGCTGCAAAGGCAACTAAACCTCAGTTTAAGAAATAATTGCAAAAAGTCACAGATTAAAATGTCTCATGGTGAATGGAGTCTGCAAAGGTGATACATGTACTTTACAGTAGAAAATCAGGAGCAACTATATAACTGGAAATTCATTTCCAAGTCTTTGAATCTAGGGTATTGGTATTGTAAATAATCATATAAAAGTTTTTTATCAAGAAACAAAGCCCATACCTATCTAGGTATTTCTACCCCACTATTCCCTATCGAAATGTTCCAGAAACCTTAGCTAGCAATCTAAATGTACTAATGTTTACATTCATATAACCTGGTGATCACCAACCTTTATTTTTACACACGTCTACACCCTTTCTGTGTTTATGCTTCTCTTCTTTCCCAGGTGAATTTACTGAGAGCAATCATTTCCTCTCAGATTGAGCTGTGTTTGCATGAACAAATGAACCTGCTTCCTCTTGCTACACTCTCCCATGCTATTTGTCATTGAAATAATTACTTATGCTTGTCTCAGTGTAAACTTATCTTTCCTGAATGGAAAAGCAACTCAGAAGCATTAATGGCATCACATATAATGGCACATGAGTACACATATAATGAGTATTTCCTTATCCACACAGGCAATAGTGTCAGCACCAGGCTCCTGGGCTTTTTTTTTTTTTGTCATGGCTGGACAATACTGATGGCTTGTAGTTAACTTTGATCAATAATTCCTTTGCCCGGGTCATTCTTTTTCTGCCATTTCCACAGGATGAGCTTCCAACTTAAGAAGTTTCCCATTTTTAATCTGTAAGAACTTCATAATCAAGTTCAAAGTACTGTATTTCATGTCAGTTCTACTCCACACTTAACTGTCTTCAGTCCTCCATGAATACCATCCCAAAGCCGATAATTTAAAACTTTACCTTTTGGGTAGGACACTTCTCATTTTATCACATCATAACATATGCCAACATCAATTCTTCAAGAACATCGACTTTTCTTTCCAGCTTGATAGTTCCTTCTTTAATAGTGCCTTCAGTTAGATCTTTTTCCTTGTTTTCACTCAGATTAGACAGCTTATTCATTAGATCTCCTCCTTCTTTCATATTAGCTCATAATTTTCCTGTGATACTCTAACAAATGTTTTATCAACATTATAGACTCAGGGAATGGTTTGGGTCTGAAGGGACCTTTGAAGATAACCTACTACAACTTCCCTGTAGTGGCAGGGCAAGGAAAACTTCCACTAGATTAAGTGACTAGAAGTCAGAGGATTTTGATCATTTTTAATACCTCACATCTGCTTTGCTACATATTTATTCTCCATTCTAAGCCATTAAAGATGACAACTAGATTACCTCAGCATCATCTATGATGGCAAAGCAATGTAGAAGAGACAAAAAGGCTCTGCATCTGTCCTACTGATCTATGCATATGGTACTGCTCTGTATCTACAGTTGGCAACACATTACATGGTTTGGTACTTAAAGCTCAGTAATAATAGCACAAGCGTTGTTTGAAAGCGTTGTTTGTTCTTTCTGGACTTCAGCAAAGCCTTTGACAGTTTCTCACAGCATTCTGCTACAGAAACTGTCAGCCTCTGGCCTGGACAGGCACACACTCTCCTGGGTGGAAAACTGGTTGGATGGCCAGGCCCAGAGAGTGGTGGTAAGTGGAGTTAAATCCAGCTGGAGGCCAGTCACAAGTGGGGTTCCCCAGGGCTCAGTGCTAAGTCCAGCCCTGTTCAATGTCTTC